>OZ038505.1:7121957-7161957 GCA_964036315.1 Acanthosepion esculentum
ATGAAGTCGAAACATTATACTGAATCAGTTGCTGGGTCTTGATAAATTCCAAATAAGAATCTGCAGTGTTACTGGTATCTCAGCCTCATTCAATTCCCAACAACCATGAAATAGCTTCCCTGTGCCTTTTCTATAAATATATGCATGGTAATTATTCGGAGGGAATTTCCCCTATGAGGAATAAAAATAAAAATCATGTTTAAATGTTTTTACCTTGAACCTCGCAGAGAAATTATATATATGGGAACTAGGTAGGACTGCATAAAGACTTCCATGTATTATGGAGGCTATAAAAAAAATGGTAAGTTAGAATGTGTTGTATTGGTCTAAGGAATACTGTGGTATGTTTGGCTCAGTAATCGTGGTTAGCTAAGTTTAAATCAAGACAGATTGAAAGTAAATCCCCCCCTCTATCAAAAATGTTTTGCCTTGTGCCACATTTTTGTATTTTACGAAATAAATATTTCTTTCCTCTATAGTACCTAGTCTTGAAGCGCTCCACTATACCGGTGGCAAAGTCTCATCATTTTACACATGAAATGGCTAAATTCAACCGTAGTTTCTATTCTAATAGGTTCTTCTATCGCGCTTCTCGCTTGTAGAACTTTCTTCCGGCGTTTCACTTGCCAGTCAACTATGACCATAAGTATAAATGCAATATCAAACGCTATCTTCTAGCTTGTTAATTCCTGTTCTTTTATTGTTCCTTCTCCTCAATATTATTTTTTTTATCATATACAGTGCAACCTCGTTTCTCGAACGTCTCATGTCGAACAAATCGGTTTTCGAACAGAAAATTCGAGACGAAAATGCCTCGGTTATCGAACAAAGTTTTGGTTTGGTATGGTTTGGTTTGTTTTACGGCATATCAACCTCAATGGGTTATTTAATGGCGACAACATTTTTATTACTGGTAATAGTTTTTTCTTCAAAAATCTATAGCTTTAATATCATTTTCCTTTTCAAAAATGTATTGCTGGTAATCATTCTTTTTTTTACATATTATTTCTGGTATTTTACACTTAGATACTGTTTTAACCGCAGTTTGGGGGTCTACCTATTTACCCATAGCTGGGACCCTAACAGGTGCTACCACTTCGGGTCCTGGTGGACCTGGGAAAACTAGCAATTAAGAGGTGATTCCACGCACCTCAAAACCTCCTGATCAGAGGCCCTGCTGCTGGACGTAGTTTATTGTCTTCCCCAGGACGCGCATGTAGTTTATCGTCATACCCAGAACGGCGAACAAAGTTTCGTTTCTCAAATAACATTGCCGAACCGAGTTAACACGAATGGAATCATTTCTGAGTTGACAGCCGTGTTGTATACATTCGTGTGTTGTAGCGTGCTTTCCTTTTCCAATGTTATTGTACTGTGACTTTTATTTGTTACTATTAGAAAAATAGGTTCAGTTTACAAACATTTCGGATTACGAACGGCCTTCAAGAACGAATTAAATTCGTTAACTGAGGTTCCACTGTATTTAAAAGACCCCCTTACATCTTAGTGGCTTTATCATCTTGTTTAAAGTGAAATGATTTTAAAAAATGTATTATCCCTATGTCTTATTTCAAACTCAATAAAATTGTGTATGTACGTGTGTGTGTGGGGGGGGTATATATGTATATGAAATGGTAAAGACATGAGCAAATCATTCACGCATAACGGACATACGCATATATAATTACATACGCGTATCCAACGTCACACACGGACATGGGGAGACGGACAGAGAACCAGTTTTTTTATTTTATATATTATCTTAAGCTATTGCCTCTCAGAAAATATCAACACCTCGAGAAAGGCGACTCGCTGTTATCTATATCCGCCCAATGAATAAAAATATATACAGCATTTTCTTTTATCTCATTTGCGATAAGTGTGCCAACGTAGCGGATATAGATGAACACTATAGATGTAGAACAATCCGACATACTTTACCGACTCAAATGGGTGCGACAAGATGCCGACGTCTACAAGCACAAACGTTTCGTTAATACACTTGTCGAGACGATATCATGCTCAGTACTGTGTTTTATTTTTTTTTCTGTGTATTTGGGTACGGATTGCATGGCCGGAAAGAAAGCGAGATAAGATGTTGCTGTTTGCCTTTCTGAAAAAACGACCGCTGGGGCCTGAAAACATTGAGAACTGATATAGTCGATAATAGATGCCTGGGCAAGTAAAAAACAAAATGTTTCAAAAGACATGTGAGGAAGTCTTGGTGCGGCTAAGACGTTCATGCATGAAAAATGCCGTGCCAGATTTATAGCTGAAGGCTAAAAAACAAAGACAGAGTGATAACTCCTTGAAATATAGACGCTTGTATAATGTAAGCAGATAAACATGTTTTATACGTTAGCTTGAGTTATGAATAATTTCCGCTTTTACTTTTCACATTTATTCGTCAATATATAAACCACAATTATATTTTATGCAATCGTATATTCAGCATTATTTGTCATGATATGTTAACACTTATCAAGGAGTTCTTGTACAACTATCTATTATGCAGAGTCGACATCGGTCAATACTTAAATGGGGGACAGCTTTAGAAGAACGAGTAACCTCTCTCTCTCTCTCTACATATATATATATATCTATATATATAAAAGTGGACATGGAAGTCAGCACTTAGAGGCGACAGTCTGTTTCATGCTAGTGCAATCGTCGTCGCCTGACGATTGCACTAGCATGAAGTGCTGACTTCCATGTCCACTTTTATATTTACACACGCTCTATCTCTGATATTGAGCACTTTACCCCATAAATATAGCACACTTTAAGACTATATTTCTGCATATATCTATCTATCTATATATATATATATATAGATATATATATTGGCGGCAGAGTGGAGTAATGTATAGCGGCTTGGAATGAGAGTCTAGTTCGAATTCCAGTCGAATACATTGCATTCCCATATGTGCTAATACCCTTGGGAAAGGTATGAATCCTTTTCTTCTCTCTGCAGCTAAGGGTAAACAGCAGAAGAGACTGGGTTCTATAGCCTTGGATGGCAACTGGTCTAGGAGAAAGAAAACTCTGAATTCAAAACCTGCTGAGTGTCGTTTGGGGATCTTGAGGCACGTAGTGCACCAGGTCTCTGTATTCGGCCCTTCAAAACGTGTGGATGGTAATTTTAATTATACCGTTGTTTCACTGCGTAGTGCTAGACAATATTTCTCTCCTGAATATATTTTGCACATCTATAAGTCTACCATTCACCCATGCTTCGAATATTGCTGTCGTTTATGATCAGGAGCATCTGCTTTATATCTAGAGATCCTTCATATAATCGAAAGATGAATCAGCAATATTATTGGTCTTGATCTGTACTCTCGGATTGAGTCACATTCCACCACAGTAAAGCTACATCCCAGTATTTCTTCTATAAATATTTTCGTGGTAATTGTTCGCTATGTTACTTAGACTTTATTAATTTAAGTTCAGCACAGGCGACGAGGCCTCATCAGTTTACACTTGAGGCGGCTAAACCGTAAGTTTTATGCTGTTTATTTTCTCGCATTTTTTTCTTATGGAACTAACATCCTGTCTCGTTCTTTCCACTAAAGTTTAATATTAAAAAAATTAAATGTAATATATTAAAAAAATTAAATGCAATATATTAATATTAAATACAATATATTAATATTAAATGCAATATATTAATATTAAATACAATATATTAATATTAAATGCAATATATTAATATTAAATACAATATATTAATATTAAATACAATATATTAATATTAAATGCAATATATTAATATTAAATACAATATATTAATATTAAATGCAATATATTAATATTAAATGCAATATATTAATATTAAATGCAATATATTAATATTAAATGCAATATATTAATATTAAATACTATATATTAATATTAAATACAATATATTAATATTAAATACAATATATTAATATTAAATACAATATATTAATCGTTTTTTGCTGTCCTGTTGAACACTCTTATTTTGTTCCCGCTTCTTAATATACTTTCCTTTTTCTAGTTCTACCACCGCAGTAACTCCTTGCGCCTCAGTGGCTTTATTATCTTGCTTCAGGTGAAGTTGCTTAAAAAAACGTCAAAACAACGCCAACTGTATATGTGAAATGAAACAAGTTACCCCATCGCAGAGACAATCCTTTAAAATCACTGATATATGAATGATATCTTGAAATAAAACGAGATTAAATCAGTGAGACTTTGCGAACGCTGTCAAAAAGGTTATAAAAGTAATAGAGAAATTGTGCTTATGTGTTGAGACAAGTGAGCGGCCGAAGCGGAAGTCAACTTGAAGTTATAGGTTCACTACAGTGAAGCAAATATGTGATCAGTGATAGAAAGAGACACGGAAACACTATTTTTTTAAAAGAAATACGCAGTCATGTCGCTTCCAAATATTTGGATTAAAATTTTACACGTTATATATGTCAAGACACGTTAGAATTGTTGCTTGACGAACACAGGTGGCAAATATCAGGATTTAAGTAGACAAATTATTATTCATGCATACAAATGATTAAAAGTGTTGTGTGTGCACGTATATATATATATATATATATATATATATATATATATATATATTAGCAGCACGGCCCGGCGTTGCCCGTACTTGATTCAAAAATCGTACGACTCATACAGCAATCGCTATCACTTGACTTAAAATATTTTTGCCCTTCCTTGCCGTTAAAGGAGTGCCCTTTGCCGTGCTGATGTTGCTACATACCTTACTTCTTGCCTATCTCACACTGCGAATTTTTTCTAAACTCTATACTAAACATTAAATCAGTTACGAAAAAAGAACTAAACAAAATGAACACAAAACGATCAGCTTTAAAAAAGGACTCGTAACTGGAAAAACCGAATGAAAAAAGAATGTTAACAACAAATACTTTTTCACACTCAACCCAGTTCTGCGGAATCAGAATCAACGTTGAGTTTAAGCAAGCGAATGAGCCAATTAGAGTAAAGTGCCATGCAGATTTAAAATTTTCCCACTTGTGACGAATGCAGCTATCGATTTTTATTTTTCATGCAAGCATGCTAGTTAATATTCGTGTCAGTCAGCTGTTGGCTCTCACGCTGACCAATAGAATCTTCATGCCTATTCCTGGCAGCCAGCTATAGGCTCTCACTCTGGTTAGTAGAAAATAGTCGCAGATTATTTCTAGAACCAACTGGACCTGTGTCTAATATTATTGTTTATTAGAATAAATCACACCTATGCCTACCATTTTGATCTCTAGTCTCAACGGGACCTAGGTTAATTATTTTGGTTTCTAGAATCAACTGTACCTCTGTCTACTATTATCTTTTCTAGAGTATGTCGGACATATGCCTACCATTTTGATCTCTAGTCTCAACTGGTCCTAGGTCTATTAATTTAGTTTCTAGAATCAACTGGACCTGTGTCTACTATTATTGTTTCTAAAGTAAGTCATACCTATATCTACCATTTTGATGTCTAGTCTCAACTGGACTTAGGTCTATTATTTTGGTTTCTAGTGCAAACCAGACATCTCACTACCATTTTGCTCACTGGTGTCAATCGAATATGCGTTTATTATTTTGTTTTTATAAACCGGATCTCTGTCTAATATCTTGGTTTCTAGTGAAAACTGGACCTATTTCTACCCGTTAGACTGTAGCGTAAATCAGACTACTGCCTACATTTTAATGAAGCACTAACATTATTCTTCGCGAGAGACTTAGATTAGACACTAATTAACACAACAATATTTGAAATGTCGTTATATGACCTAACCTATTGTCATCTACTATAAACTATTCCTGTTTTCAGCGGATAAATATCATATATATATATATATATATATATATATATATATATATATATATATATATATATATATATATATATATATATATATATATATATATATATATTTGTGTTTGTGTGTGTTCTTTCATTCTAATATGAGGAACTCAAGGAAAAAGTAGGGGCTGGCTAAACGCGTTGTTAAGAGATTTTCCGCATTGTCTGATCATCATCTTTTTTCTTTCAGGTACTATTATACATCACACACATACAACTATATATATATATATATATATATATATATATATATATATATATATATATATATATATATATATATATATATGTATAATTTCCATTACAGACGATTGACAAGGTACTGTAAGTAATCTGTTTAATTTTTCTTGATTTCATATATATATATATATATATATATATATATATATATATATATATATATATATATATATATTAATAGAAACAAGAAGGTCTTGAAAAGAGTATGACGTGAATGCAGAAAGGAAAGAATAATCTTCAACACCATATAAAATGGCAGAGTTTTTCTCAATTAAGAATCACTTTTCAGGCAAGCAGTGTCTGTCCAATACTGTAAGATTTTATGCTTTTACGCAATCGTTAGTCTGTCGGCGAAAATGGGAACGTTTATTCACCCAAGCAAGAATAATATGGAAATAAAAATAAATGGACGGTGGGCTCACAATATACATACACCAACCAAATACTCCCGGAGGGTGAGTGGTGGGGGGAAGCACCCATACCGACAATATCAAAAGCCGTATACACACAATAATACCTGCCCCGCAAAAACAACTGAAATATATTGCCGATGTGAATACATTGTATCATAAAAGGCACCAATATATTGGTATCGCATTTTCATAATTCTTATATATATATATATATATATATATATATATATATATATATATATATATATATGTATGTGTGTGTGTGTGTGTGTGTGTGTGTGCACACACACTCATACATACAATCTTTTCATATTCACGAATATTTTTCCGTATATTACAATCAGGTAGAAAAGGCACTGTAACAGTAAGAAACCCTTTTTATTTCTCGAGTACTTTCCATCTCTTCCTAAAATAAAAGCGATTCTCACTTTTACAGTGAATTTCTTGTCTTATTTAATTGTAATACACGGAAAAATATTCGTGAATATGAAAGGATTATGATAAAAATATGCGGACATAATGATTTTAATTTTTTCAATCAGACATGCCATAAAGAGAATTTGCTTCCTAAATACATACATATATATATATATATATATATATATATATATATATATATATATATATATATATATATATATATATGTATATATATGTGTGTGCGTATGTGTGTGGGTGTATGTATGTCTGTATGTATATTTATATATATCTCTCTCTCTCTCTGCGTCTATGAAAGAACAGAAAAAAGAAAAAAACGAGAAAAAAATCGATGGGAAAACTGATTGGTAAAGAAGCCGATGAGGAGGACAAAATAATAAGAATAATAATTCCGAGAAATAATAATTCTTAGCATTTATGAACGACTTCTATGACGAGTGGAACAAGAATGGACACGATAATATTAATAAATCCTAATTGCTGGCAATGATTGAATTGGTAGCATATTGAATTTGCTGTATCTTCAGTCGGTAGTGCTGGTGAATAAAGAGGTTTGTCTAGGTAACAGATTGATATCATTGTCAATAACACTTTAGCTTGATCCGTATTTAGCTGCAGTTTGAACGATTTTGTTCTCAATAATATTATCACTGTTTATCCCAGTTCCAGACTCACGAACTTTGACATTTTCCCTTCCTTCCTTAACGTGTAGATATTGTCCGTGATCTCTTTATTTTCAGTTTCCTCTTCTGTTTTTGCGTGCTTCTAATATGTCTCTTTCTTTTTCAGTTTTAGGTTCTTTCTTTCTTTCTTTCTTCTTCTTCTACTTCTATAAATACTACTATTTTTATTTTTCTTCTTATTCTTCTACCTCCACTACTACTACTACTACTACTACTACTACTACTACTACTACTACTACTACTACTGGTTCCCTTCTTTTTCTTTTTTTTACTATTACTACTTCTTCTACTACTACTACTACTACTAATACTACATCTTCTTATTCTTCCTCTTCTACTACTATTACTACTACTTCTTCAGGTTCTTTTTTCTTCTACTTCTGGTTCTCTTTTATTCTTCTTCTTTGTCTCCTTCTACTAATACTACTGCTACTTCTACTACTAATAATACTAATACTACATCTTCTTATTCTTCTTCTACAACTCCTATTACCTCTTCAGGTTCTGTTTTCTTCTACTTCTTCTTCGTCTTTTACTACAGTTTCTAGTTCTTCTTCTCCTACTAATACTACTACCACTAGTTTCTTTTCAACTACTACTACTACTGCTACTACTACTACTACTGCTACTACTACTACTACTACTAATAATAATAATAATAATAATAAGAAGAAGAAGAAGAAGAAGACGTCTTCTTCTTTGTTATTTATATTTTTCTGTTACACAAATGTTTTCTTTATTTTCTCATTTAGATTTTCTCTTCCCCTTGCTTTCCGTATAAACGCAAGTATAGTACGATTTTTTTCCTTTTCATTTTTCAACAGAAATAGGGTTCACACTATACACAGGTAACTTTTTTGAAGTCGTCCAAAATCATGCATTTTTAGTGGCCTATTGCAATATACACGGGTAATTCCTTTTTTTCTGGTGGGATTAATATTTATGCCAAAATTTAGAGGATGCACTCTGCATAAAGTCTGTTAAGGTAGTCAGTTAATTGTTTCTTTTCATAGGTCCCTTCTTGTTTGTTTGTTTTGTTGTTGTTGTTGTTGTTTTCCTTCTAGCCTCATCCGATTCATTCAACTTTTTACTCTCAACATTTTTCCTTCCTCCTTTCCATTTCTCTTATAACGCCTTCTATCCTTCTTCCTTCTATAAATTTATCCATCTTCTCCCCTCCTCTTACGCCAACTTCTTCTTCTTCTTCGTTATTATTTCTTTTCTTTCCTTTATATAATACCTCTTTCCATTTTTTTCTTTTTTGTCTACATTTACCTCTTTCTCCCATTTTTTCTCTTCTTTTCTCGACTTTCGTCTTTCTTTTCTTTTTTTCATTTTAAATTTTTTCGGTTTTCTTATTGTTTGTCTTTTTCTTTCTTCTCTCTTAATTCTCCTTCTGTATTTATTTCCTCTTATTCGGCACCGTGGAGTAATGGATATCGGCTCGGATTGCGACCTCGGAGGAGCCGAGTTCGAATTCATTGCATTCATTTACGTGTTTATATCTTTGAGAAAGGTGTGAATCATCTTCTTTTCTCTCCAGCTATGGGTAAATAACAGGACAGACTGGGTTCTATAGCCTTGGATGGCAACTGGTCTCGGAGAAGGACAACTCAAACCAAGAGTGGAACCCGGAAGGTGGATGGACGGCACATTGTGCTACCTTCCGGCAACTCCTGCAGCCGCGTTGCTACCAAACTGTATTGGTTTATCCTCTCGTTTGGACTCTGCTAGCAAGGCCGAGATGGGTAGCTCTAGTTCTCTATATAACCCGCCCCGGCTCGTAGAGCACCGCTATACACCATCTTCTCTCGAGACGGACGGATGACGACGACGATTTTCTTTCTCTGATTCCCTCGTGTCCTTCTACTTCATTATTTCTCTTCTTCTTTTAACATTTGCATTGCACGGCTGATTTACATATTTTATCCGTGTTTTTCATTCTAGTTTATTTCATTCTTTTCATATTTCTCCTTTTGTTTTCATTTTCTCCTTAATTTCTTGTATCTCTTTCTCGACTTGTGCCTTTCTTTTTGTCTTTTGTCTTCATGTTTTTACTCTTCTTTTCTCTTATAGCCCTTCTTTTTCTTTTTCTTCTCAAATATTGTTCGTTCCACTTATCCCTTCTCATCCTCAGCCTTCTTCTTCTTCTCTTTTTTCTTCTGCGCCACCTCATTCTACTCTTGTCTTCTTAGATCGCCATTTCCCCCTTCATCTTCTTTCTCATCTTCTTCTTCTTCTTCTTCTTCTTCTTCTTCTTCTTCTTCTTCTTCTTCTTCTTCTTCTTCTTCTTCATTACTGATGATATTTTCACTATTTACATTATTCGGACTATTGTCCTCATCTTTGTCGCCATATTTATTACAACGTTTCGGCCGTTGTACGCTCCGGCCTTTTCAGGTCGTTGGAATGTCGAACTGAACCCTTTATTTCGCTCCCTGGGTTAGACAGTTCTAGTTCCATGTGTCATGTTTAATGGATGTCATTTATCAGTTATCTTTTTGTTTTGTTTTTAAGCATATCACCCCAAGCAAGGCGGGAAGCCACTAGTACGCAAGGGTTACAGAAGATTTGGAGCGAGAGCAAATAGGAGTGATAGAGGAAAGGATGAAGAGAAGGATAGTGGATAGATCAAGGCAATTGGAGATGTCGATTGATATTACATTTGAATTGTTGGAGATTATAGTTGTCTGGGAAACAGGAATAAGGAATTGAGAGCTGCAGGATATGAAGCTATTGGAGTAGAAGAGACGTCTACATCTAACAGGTTCAACAGTGAGAGGGTGAGAGTGGGATAGCTGCCTCGTAGGCTGCTTGAATTCATGAAGCCTGGGAACCGATTGGAGGTCCTTTTCGAGACCAACGGACAGGTTAGTTTTGTCAGCGACACTAAATTTGTTTTTGAGGCAGGAGTAAATTGTAGTGTCGTCCGCGTAGGTGCCTACTTGGGAATCTATGGCACTAGGAAAATCGTTGATGAAGATAAGGAACAGAGTAGCGCCTATGATGGAGCGTTGAGGAACACCTGCGTTCGTGGGATAGGAGCTGGAAGAGAATCCGTTGAGAACGACCTTCAATTCACGGTTTGACAGGAATGATTGTATTAGGTAAAACGATCGACCTGCAATACTATAACCCTCGAGCTTGCGAAGAAAGCCGGCATGCCAAACCCAATCAAGCGTTTTTGAGATGTCTAGGGCCACGGAACGAGCTTCTCCGTTATTTTGAAGAGCTTGGTAGACAATTTCAGTGAAGGCCGTAAGCACAACCGCTGTAGATAGGGCAAAGCGGAAACCATATTGCTTGTCTGAGGGAAGATCGTTAACCACTTCGGCCTTGATTAGGGCTTCGAAGACTTTGCCGAAGTGGGATAGGAGAGTGATAGGATGGTAATTAGAAGGGTCAGAGAGGTCGCCAGAGTTCTTTAAGACAGGAACACTCGATTAGGAATTCCAGGAATCTCGAAAACAAGATTCCTTGAGGCAGTAGTTATATAATTTGGAGATGGCGGGCGCCAGTTCAGGCGCACATTTCTTCAAGACAATGGCTGGTATCCCATCTCCACCACTAGCCTTGTGGAGGTCTAAATTAGAGATAATTCCCAATACCAAAGACGGGGTTATGTGCAACCCATTCAATAGGGCCTCAGTTCTAAGAGGGAAATCGAGTATGGTTACACCGGAAGAGTCGAGCGTTGAATTGAATGAAAATATCTGAGCAAAGTATTCAGCTGTGTCGACAGAGGAGGTCAGCACGTCAAACTGGTTGAACAAAGGAGGTACCCTGTTAATTCTCCTCTGCAAGTTCTCCACTGCCTTAACCGGGTATTGAACTCACACTCTTTGCTCCAGTCACTAGATCTAACCAACGCCTTTATCCACTGTGCCATGTGTCCTTGAGAACGTTGTAATAATTATTTACACTATTTACATTATTCGGACTATTGTCCTCATCTTTGTCGCCATGCTTATCACAACGTTATGGCCGTTGTAACCTCCGGCCTGCTTTAGGTGGTTGGAATGTCGAACTGAACCCTTTATTTCGCTGACTGGTGTAGACTGTTCTAGTTCTATGTGTCATGTCTAATGGATGTCAGTTATCTCCTGTTAATTCACCTCTCAAAGTTGCTGAAGACATTAGGTTTATAATACCCAGAAATTCATACGCAGATATCCTCAAGGACACATGGCACAGTGGATAAAGACGTTAGTTAGATCCAGTGACAGGACCCAAAGTGTTCAATACCTGGTTTCAGAGGGGAATTAACAGGAGATAACTGATAACTGACATCCATTAAACATGGCACATGGAACTAGAACAGTCTACACCCGTGAGCGAAATAAAGGGTTCAGTTCGACATTCCAACCACCTAAAGAAGGCCGGAGCGTACAACTACCGAACGTTGTAATAAATATGGCGACAAAGATGAGGACAATAGTCCGAATAATATAAATAGTGTACATAATAAGTCATCTCAGAAATATAGACAGATACTGAAGGGCCGGAACGTTGTAATAAATATGGCGACAAAGATGAGGGCAATAGTCCGAATAATGTAAATAGTGTACATAATACCTCATCTCAGAAATACAGACAGCTACTAATGATATTGTATTTAACATTTTGTCTTTTCATTTTATGTGTTCCATTCTCTTTCTTTATTTCGTGGTTTCTTTACACGTCGTTCTTCCTATTTCAGTTCTGCATATCTCTTTTCTTTTTACTTTATTTTCTTCCTATGGATTCATCTTGAGGATCACCCACCCGTGTAATAGATTGTATGGATAATCCGTCTGTGCCTTCCAGCGTATTAAATCTTCAGTGGGTTCTCCATACAAAATTTCGGTTTAAAATAAGCGAACAAGCCGAACCAGCCAAAATTAAACTTACTCTTTTTCTTTTTTTCTTTTCATTTATAACTCGTCTGCTATAAAACTGCTTGATCGACTTCCTCCTTTTTTTCAGAATCTTCATCTTCCATATATCCTTTCTCGTTCTTTTTTTTTTCTTCTTTTTGCTACACTTCAAATTTATCTCTCGATCTTCTTCTTGTTCTTCATCTGTTTCATAAACTTCTCTGGGTTTCTTCTTCAATTTAATATAGATCCTCTTCTTCCAACTCTTCGTTTTTTCGTTACCTCCGCCTTCCCATTTCTTTCTCCTTCTTCTCCTCCCCATCTTATTTATTTACTTTATTTGTTTTCCCTCTTCTTCCTCCTCGTCCCTTTCTCTTCCATTCTACTACATCATCTTCCCTGCTCTTCTTTGCCTTTTCCGCCTCTTCATTCTTCTTCTTTTTTCTTCTTCTTCTCCTTCTCCTCCTCCTCCTCAGTCTACTTGTTTTCTTAGACCGCTGTTTTCCCATTCGTCTTCTTTCTCATATTCTTCTTCTTCTTCTTCTTCTTCTTCTTCTTCTTCTTCTTCTTCTTCTTCTTCTTCTCCTTCTTCTTCTTCTTCTTCTTCTTCTTCTTCTTCTTCTTCTTCTTCTTCTTCTTCACATTCTACTTCTTTACTTAGATCGCTGTTTTCCCTTAGTCTTCTTTCTCATCTTCTTCTTCTTCTTCTTCTTCTTCTTCTTCTTCTTCTTCTTCTTCTTCTTCTTCTTCTTCTTCTTCTTCTTCTTCTTCTTCTACTTCTGTTTGCTAAACTTCAATCTGGGTATCTTCTTCAACCTCCAAATTTACTTTTAGATCATCTTCTTCCACCTCTGCCTCCGGTTCGTTTTTTGTTACTTCCCCATTCCCATTTCCTTCTCCTACTTCTCTACCCTATTTTCTTCATCTACTTTATTCCGTTTCCCTCTCCTTCCTCCTCCTCCTCCTCCCCCTCCCTTTCATTCTACTGCATTATATTCCCTGCTCTTCTTTGCTTTTTTGGCCTCTTCCTTTTTCTTCTTTTTCATTCTTCTTCTTCTTCTTCTTCTTCTTCTTCTTCTTCTTCTTCTTCTTCTTCTTCTTCTTCTTCTTCTTCTTCTTCTCCTCCTCCTCCTCTTCTTCTTCTCCTCCTCCTCCTCTTCTTCTTCTTCTTCTTCTTCTTCTTCTTCTTCTTCTTCTTCTTCTTCTTCTTCTTCTTCTTCTTCTTCTTCTTCTTCTTCTTCTTCTCCTCCTCATCCTCCACCACATTCTACTTCTTTACTTAGATCGCTGTTTTCCCCTCCGCCTTTTCTCATAATATTCTTCTTCAAAATCTTTTGCTGTTATCTCTCCCTCCTACATCTCCTTCTCCCATCCATTTATCTACAACTTCTTCCTCTCCTACTGTCTTTCTATTTATATTATTTTTTTTACAATCCTACCACTTTTCGATCTCCTTAAAAACGTCAGATTTCTTTTTCGATCCTAACCTATTTCTATTACCATACAACTTCCGGCCAATGATTCTTCATTCCATGTTATTTTTCTACCTTTTTCTTACTATTCTTCAATATCTACTCCTATATCAAAATAAAACAATTATACTGCTTATGGTAATGACAACACTACAACTATTACGATTTAGCCATCAATAATAACCATAAAATAAAGAGAACGATATTCATGAAAAAGACGAATTACTGTGATAATAATATTATCATTATTTATAATAATATCAAGTAAAATAGAACCTTTGTGCTTCGCTGACATTTATCTTGGGAATTATATCTTTATCGATAAAAAGGAGCGCCTTTATGGCTAACGGAAATGTGTGGTTATATTCATTTATTCGACCGAACGCACGAAGTAAAACAACTTCACTGACTCGGTTGCTATATGGACGAACACCAAAGACCGCTGGTCCGTGGAAAGTAATGTGGGAGCTGCTTTACCGGAAACGGGTGTGTACAGTAAGCAGCTGCCAAGTCGAAGATTAAATATTCTAATCACTAGCTATTTACGAATAATTTTCAAATCAGGATTTAGTCCAAGCATGGCCGGCTTTAAGCCAATTGGGCCCGGTGTTTCTTAATTGGGAGCAGCGCCTACAATCACATAACGCTCAGGTAATATACGCCAGTTTTTTCAAATGTTCATATAATGGCAAGGTATTTTCGGGTGGAAAAATCGTCTCGGATGATAGAGAGAATCACATCTCTTAGCAACAGTCTTTCTTTTTTTATTCTTTTTTTAATTATTTCACCACAAGCAAGGCAATAAAGCCGTTAGGATGCAAGGGGTTACTGAATGTTTGAGAATATGAGAAAAACTACTATCAAATTGAGAAAACAATAAAATGTCATGAGTTAAGAAGACAGAAGATAACAATTGACATTGTATTTAAATTCCTGAAGATCAAACAAATCTGGAAAGCATGAAGCGTAAGAAAAAGTTCGTGAGAAAAAAACAAAACTTTTAGCATAGAAATTACGATGAAATCTAGCCATTTCAACTGTAAAATGATAAGACCTTGTCGACAATTTATTGCTATGCTTAAATTCATAAAGTCTATATATCACTGAGGAAAGTTTATCAGAACAATTGCCACGAAAATATTTATAAAAAATGCAAAGGGAAGCTGAATAATGGCGATTGGAAAGGGACTGAGATGCCAGTTCAAGACCGATATCATTGCAGATTCTTCTATGGATTATATCAAAAATCCCAAAATATATAGCAGGAACACCAGACTATTTGCGGCAGTAATATTCAAAGGAAGGACGAATGGTAAACTTATAAATATGTAAGATAGTTTCTGCCGTGAAAAATTGTCTAACACAACATAGCGAACCAACTTTTTTAGCTGCTGAATTAGCAATTATATAATGCCTTTAATTCATACCAGTAAAAGTTTTAAACTGATAATACGCAAACAGTTACTACCCTAGGGGTTAGCATCAGCCATAAACTTATATAAAACAGAAAGAGACATAAGAGTTCTGAGAATATTTAACACTTTTCACTCCAAGAAAGCGATAATGCCAATAAGACACAAGGGGTTATTGAGAATGAAAGCAAATGAAAAATCGTTAGTGAGGAGAAAGGGCAGTAAGAGAACATCATTCCAGGAAAAAGCAGATGTAGATTGATGTTGCATTTAATATTTTGAATATCGTAAGTGACAGTAAAGCAAGAAAGCGAAAGAAATTACCGTAGATGAAAGGTTCGAGCCCAAAAAAAGATAACAAGAGAACTTTATATGAAGCTATTTCAACAGTAAAACGATGAAACCTAGTTTCCAATACATTAGTACGCTTAAATTTATGCAGTCGAGGTTAGTTTTCTTTTCTTTCTTTTATTCACAATGGTGTTCAACCTGCTTAAGACCCAACATTCACTAGATGTAGAAGGTTACAGAGGCACTGTTTATGGGGATATTCGTTGAACATA
Organism: Acanthosepion esculentum; assembly: GCA_964036315.1. NCBI lineage: Eukaryota > Metazoa > Mollusca > Cephalopoda > Sepiida > Sepiidae > Acanthosepion > Acanthosepion esculentum. Next base: position 7,137,883 of record OZ038505.1, read on the forward strand.
ACTGATAATTGGAGACGAACAAGTTCAGATTTTAATGATCGTGGAAGCATCCTCTAGGGAATCGGTTCTCTAAAGAAGCCTCTAGAGGGAAGAAGCTGAAATATCCGCGCATAATATATATATATATGAATTGCATATATATATATATATATATATATATATATATATATATATATATATATATATATATATATATATATAGATACATACATACTTACACATTTATATATATATATATATATATATATATATATATATATATATATATATATATATATATATATGAGAGAGAGAGAGAGAAATGAGGTATTATAATTACGTACATTATTCGCACTGTTATCCTCATTTTGCCATATTCACAATGTTTCGGCCGTTGTACGCTCCGGTCTTCTTCACGTGATTGGAATTTCGAAATGAACACTTTATTTCGTCCACTAGATTATTCTAGTACCACGTGCCATGCCTACCAATTATTTCCCTTTAACTTAACTCTTTTTTTGGTTCAACCCTGCTGTAGACTAGTATTGAAGTTACATATATATTCATTGGATCTAATCAACGCCTTTATCCAATGAGGACTTCTGTGCATGAATTTCTGTGACTTATAAATTTAATGTATTTTTTCTGTTATTATGGAGTGGAAGAGGTGGTAATCGGATGGCGCAAGGTCAGGTGAATAGGGAGGATGGCACAAAGTCTCCCACCCAAGTTACTGTATGGTATCCCTGACCACTCGCTCGACATGCGGCCTGGCATTGTCATGGAGGAAAAGTACACCTTTGCGATTCACCAGTGCTGGCGCAATGCCTGTTGCACACGTTTCAATTGCTGCGAGTATAGGTCTCCAGTGACCGTTTGGTTCGTTGGTAGCAATTCATAATGAACCACTTGACGACCTGTCCACCAGACACAAAGCATAATCTTGCGTGAGTGCATAGGTGGTTTTGCGATGTGAGGGACAGCATCCTGAGGAGACAACCAATGTCTGGAACGCTTGGAAGTTTCGTACAGAACCCACTTTACATCATAAGGATTCGGTACGGTGGCGATAAAGCAGCGATACGAAGGCTGCCACTCGTTGTCCCTTGTGTACCTCCAACAGCGTTTGCGGAACCCACTTGCTCAGTTTGTACGTCTTACCTAGGCGGTGCAGGTGAAGTCTAACTGGTTCATCAGAAACCAATGGCCACCTTCAGGACTCCGTCATTCAAGACATGTGGTCATCCACTACGAGGCTCATCATGGGGAGACAAATCTCCCAAATTGAATTTTCGAAACCAACGCCTTGCTGTACGTTCATCCTCAGCACTATCCCGAAACGCTTGACATATGCGGCGACTTGATGCAGCTGCTGATAAGCCCACTTTGAAGTCGTGAAGCAAATAGTCTCGAACGAGATCTCTAGACACTCCCATCCTTCTCACAACTGTCCGGCTTATAACTAATGGCCGGTCATGGTGCGCGTGTTTTTTATAACGTCTGATATTCCTACTTCCGGCTGTCCGAATTTGAAAACAATTGCTACACGCATTTAGTATATATTTCAATTTCATTCAATGACTAATCAAGAAACGCACATAACTTTTTTGGTTACCTTGTATAAGCAGTACCCTATATATTTGTGTACTACAACAGCCAAAACGCCCACCCTGCATTTCTGTTTCTAGAGTAGAAAATGTTTTTTGTAATATTTTGACTAAAATCAGCACATAACAATAAAAAATTGTCATACAACAGCATCATATCTTGTTTACGTCACTAAAACCACCAGCTATCTTAATTATGTACTATTTAATTTTTCGGCATTTCGAATTAAGAGTAGTTGACAGACCTTCCCAAGCATTCTTCAAGCACTGAAAAAGCTCTGAATATATAGAATGTGCAAGTATATATATATATATATATATATATATATATATATATATATATATATATATATATATATATATATATATATATACCTCAGCATTCGCTTTTTATCTTTCTAACTCATGAGTATGGGAAGTGATACTCGATCGACCTGATTGACACATACATGCATTGATTTCTTGATATACTTCCTGCTTGTCGATTGGTCATTGCTTTGCGGTTCGAACACTTTCACTTTCACTTTCTATCCTGAATGCATGGCGGGAGATTGGGACTCTGTGTATTTTTACTTTTTTCCTAAGCAGGCCTATATTCTGAACTTTGACAACGGATATCATCGCATCATATTAAATTTGACTTAGGAAAGTAAGGATGATTCTCTAGAGTAGATGTGACACTAGGCCTAAAGTATGAGGTATCCAATGAGGAACGAACTCACTCCTCAGTCGCAATTTTTCTAGCAAGAGACACTTGCTAAACATTACACCACGCTGAGATATAGTTATAGATAAAGATATTTAAATACATATTATCAATAAATTATGCAAATATCCTGCAATTTGTTTGTTGTTAGTCATCGCTTCCGGTAACGTATATCTGCGTCAAATGCGAATTGTTCACGTGTACGAATATTTTTTTCACTACGTTGGGGCATTAATATTATATATTTAAAATTCAAATAAAAATATTTAATATTTTTCGATGATGGCTGTTGGTGCTTTAATATTTCAATTTAATAAGTTTTGATTTAAATTCACGAAATTTATGACTTGACAATAGCGTCGTTTACGAGAATATTAGAGCAAATATAAGGTCATTTTCGATAAAATTTAGCTTGAGTTATTGTGTTTATTAATTATGAAAAACATTACATCGGTTCTGAGGTTAAAAGGCATCTTATTTAATATTCAATAAAGAACTCCAACTCATAAATTGATCCCAAGTTGTTTTAACAAATATGATTATGATCAATAGCCAAATGAATAGACAAAACACACGCACACGCGCACGCGCACACACAGACATACATACACATATATGTATTTTGTTTCGTCTATTCATATGATATATATATATATATATATATATATATATATATATATATATATATATATATATATATTTATATATTTATATATATATATATATATATATAACTATGCAGTTACTGTGTTGAGTTACTGTTTTATATATATATATATATATATATATATATATATATATATATATATATATATATATATATATATAGTCACATGGTCATGTTTTTTATGCTGTAGGCTATTTATATTCTGTTCTAATGTTATCTTTTGGCCAGCGTACCCTGACGATCCGCGTTGGTGAAACCTTGGTATGTTTGCCTTGCTCTTGATGTTCATAGTTAGATTTGCCCGACTTAGTATATTGAGCACTTTGCGTAGTTACTTTACTCGTTTTGGAGGGTTTTTTTCTTTTCGCCTCAATTACATGTTCTTTGATATTTCTTTTTTTTATTCCTTATTTCTCCGTATTTATTGGTTTGTTCATTTACATGCCAAAATACATAAGATTTTTCCAGACGAGTATAATTACTTATATTTATAAGATTATATATATATATATATAATCAAGTAAAGGTTAGATCTGACATGTCTTCGCTGACTTTCCACGAATAAGCTTTGCCGATCAACCGAAGTCTGGACAGTGTTTTTAAACGAAATAGATACATTTTATTTATCATATCTGCAGAGTTTCGTCCGAGATTCCTCGCAATTATATATCCATAATTGTTGTGGTAGGATCCACCTAATCTGCATAGGTGACTACCGACTATATAAATAATGGTTGGTACCGGAAGACAGGAGAGCGAATACAGAGATCCAGCTAGAGACTCTGACCGACTGCGACTTAGTCAACACATTCTCCAGGAACGTCTTCCCAGAAATATACAGAAATACTATATGTAAATATTGTGTACATTTTCTTGTTATAATACATTCTTGTTCTAAGTACATTTTGTGTTGCATTATTATTCCATGCATTAGTCGAGATTCAACAATGAGTCAAGACTCAACAATAATGAAAGTAACGCAACAAAGACCTAATAAATGCAACTCATGACATTGTACCAAAGTAAGCGGAGGTTTAAAAAAAATAATAATTGCAGAGTAAGGAAGCCCGTTTTACAATCATTGACAATACATATTTCGCGTAATTATATACGAATTTGAAGCATCTGTCAAGTTTGTTCTTACCGAGACGCTGTAAACTCTGTGTAATTATGCATAGCTTAAGTCTAAGAACTGTAATATTAAATGCTAAACCTTGTGGTTATCACATACGGTAATTGATTCCGTTGTTTTCTCGTGTGAATTACACCTATACTGACCATTTTACATCAATAACAATTCCAGAAATTATTAATCTCTTACAGTCACTTTTTATAATGCACAAAGTGAATGTCTGTTCAAGTTTTAACTCAACAGATGCAAATATATTCCCTAAACGTTTATAAATATGTAGTTTGTTATTGCAGATCTAAAGTATCTAAGCTGTTGAATAGAAGAAAACATATGGCCATCTATAGTATTAATATTCAAAAGTTGTTTACATAATTTTTAAAACGCCATATCATTTCTTGACATAACCAGTTATGGGTCTTTCTTCTCGTTATTATCTGTGACATGATTTCTTGTAAAAAGTGATCGGAATTGCTTCTTGTTGGAACAACTGCATATTTGCAAGCAGCATACCAATCATGTAGACTGGCTTCCACCCGAGGTAGATACTGAGTGTAAATCAAATAGGTACATTAATTAAAATATCTGGAATGTGTATCGGTTTATATTTCTGAGATGATGTATTATGTTCACTATTTATATCATTCCGACTAATGTCCCTATCTTTGTCGCCATGTTTATCACAACGTTTCGGCCGTTGTACGCTCCGGTCTTCTTCAGGTGGTTGGAATGTCAAACTGAACCCTTTATTTCGCTCACTGGGGAAAGACTATTCTAGTTCCGCGTGCCATATTTAAGGGACGTTAGTTATCAGTTATCCCCTCGAGGTCACATGACACAGTGGATAAAGGCGTTGGGTAGATCCAGTGACAGGCCCTAAAGAGTTCAATGCCCGATTAAGGCAGTGGAGAACTTGGAGAGGTGAATTAACAGGAGATATCTTATAGCTGACATCCATTAGACCTGGGACGTGTAACTGGAACAGTCTACCCCAGTGAGCGAAATAAAGGTTTCAGTTCGACATTCCAATCACCTGAAGAAGGCCGGAGTGTACAACGGCCGAAACGTTGTGATAAACATGGCGACAAAGATGAGGACAATAGTCCGAATAATGTAAATAATGTACCTGGGATGTGTTTTAAAAAAGGGCGGAATGTGCGACAGCGAAATCCGAAGACGAACTTGGATAGCGAATAAAATCTTCCAAAAGCTAAACAAATAATCAGGAGTTCGTTAAATACAAAGAAAAGTGTAGTGAAGTCTTGTACAATACCAGCGCTCCTATATTTCAGTGAATGCTGGACAATTTCTTCAAAGATGAAAAACAGAATTGAAGAATCAGAAATCTGGTAATACAGAAGAATGCTGTTGACCAAAAATTGGGATCAACGAAGATTTCGAGAAAATGGAAACAAAAATAAATACTTTTAAAATCAGAAGTGAAAATTAAAAGTTTTAGGACACATGATAAAAAAGCCTAATACCTCACCGTAGACACTGAAACGAAGAGAGACGGAGGATAACAACGCATAACCTAACGAAATTCAGTAAATAAATGGCGGAACGATTAGGAGGGACAATAAAAAGATAATTTATTAAGAGCTACAAAGGAAAGGAAATTGTGTAGAGCCATGATTGCCAAAGTCCCGAATGGACATTGTTCATAAAAGAAGGCTTGGTTATTTTAGCACATTCATCTGAATATTCCTTATTAATATATACTGACATAATAAATCTTAGGGGAGAGCAGAGTATAAAAGTATTGGGACAATGTGGGACTATCACAGGTCGCTCTCATTTGTACTTTGAGATCTGCGTCTCAAAACCGCTTCAAACTTAATATTATTGATTACATATCTCCCATATCATATTATTGGCAAAGTTTAATACACGTATCTGCAAAATGTTATATATATAAATGTTGTCACTGAGTTATCAAAAACAGCAGTAGAAAACCGAAATTGGTTTAACAAAATGCTTATTACCTTTTGATACAGGGAAATATAGTCTAGAATAGAAATTAGGGAACAGAATGTTTTTCCTTTGAATGATTCTTTCCAGCAAATCCCACTCCTGTTATTGCTTCTCCTGATACTCCTCTTGATGTCGGGGTATTTTTTGTCTTTCGTCCCATGGCAGAGTTAAAATTTGTAGTGAAATATTCTCCTTCACAACACTAAAGTAGCTTTCATTTATCTTGGCATAGCTCTTACTCTATACCCCATTGCCAATATTTATTATTTTAAATAGTTATATTTTTACATATTTAAAAAAAAATCAAAATATATGGATGCATGCATCCTTTTTCTTTCTCAAGAATTGACAATAAGACTATTAAACACGGCTTCTATTATATGATTTTATTTATAAATTATTCATAGCTCCTAACTTTTCTCTGCGGAGATGTTTTTGTTTTATTGTAGTAAAAAATGCCACAACATTCAAATTACATATAGGATATATCAAAATCAAACTCGTAAGTAAATTTAAATAACTATGAAGTGTTTTAACAATGGACGGAAGGTGTGACACCGAAATCCGAAGATAGCGAATTATGCCTTCCAAAAGCTAAGAAAAATATTAAGAAACAGGACAATTTCATTAGAAGTAAAAGAATGGAGAATGGAAATGTTACATAATGAGGAAAGTGGGCTTAGAAAATTCCACACTAACAGAACATTTTGAAGAATCATTTCATATTGACAAGTTTATAAAAATATGCGAACCAAGAATAATGCAATATTTATTATTTGCCATTTTATAAAGAAATGTTTTTATTCATATAGGTATATAAATATTTGGGAACAATCGGAGAACATAATTTAAGTAAACACATAATAATGAATAACTGTAATTATGAATGTTGAAGAAAATTACATTTTCCAGACATTTAGTTCATTTGCTCTCTTCATATATATTCACTAAAATAGATTGCGCACGTCTAGAATGATAGTATTTTGCAAGAACCGAAAGCAAACTTGCTGAATATTTACAATATTTACATAAGTGACTACGCCTAATCCTTGACCAAAACAGAAATAACAAAAAAAAATAAATAAATAAACGAAATTTGAGTTATCAAGAGCAACTGACTAAAACTGAGATTTCAAAAGACACGACACGTGGAATTAGAACAATCTAGTCCCTTGGACTTAATAATGGTTGCCGTTCTAAATTCCAACAAGATATCACCTGAAGAAGGCCAGAGTATACAACGGCCGAAACGCCGTGAATATGGTAACGAAGATGAGGATAACAGTAAATGTAAATGGTGTAAATAGATAAAATACTAAAAATCATTTAGACAGAAGTACTAAACTCTAGTATAAATGTTGGCAATTCTCTAGAAAGTAAATGAAAATATAAAACCAGTTTCTGAAAATTCTGAAAATAGATTTTAAAACAATAACAACAGGTATTGGGATCGAGAGCTATAAAATAATAGCTATATCAAGAGAAGAAAAACTTTATTTTGATACGCCTTTTTTGCAGGTAAGAATTTCAACAACTTTGCCTGCTTTTTCTTCATCCTACACTTATATTCCTAACAGGCACCAAATTAGTTATCTCTCTACCTTCTATTCATTGAATACTAATTAAAGAAAATATATGCTTTGCTGAGCGCGCTATGCAAGGTGGTTGCACCTACCAAATTTCACACATAATGTTTGGGTTTACTCCCGGCATAGATTTCAGACATTTTCCTGAGATTCCATGCGCTGGGATAATCAAAAATCATCTCACTGATAAATCGACCATGACAAGATCGAACCGTCGTCTCATGGCCAGAAAGCGAGCGTGCTAACCACTCTTCCACTTGCACATAGATACACATACATACAAGTATTCATTAAAAGAAATCCCTCAAACGCGTAGATATATTAATGCTTTTAAGTGATGCCGTGCACTTTCTCGTCGTAAGATATGGAGATGGTGCAGTATTCAAAGATACTTAAACGAAACTAAAGGAACTCTTATAGAGTTAATTTAGAAGTGACCAAACATTAAGTCTAAGAGGAGAGACTATATGGTTGTCTGCAAAAGAAACAACCCAACAGGCAAATTAAGAATTTAAATATCTAGGACGGAAAATGCGTCACCGAAATCTGCAGGCGCATTAGGATAGCGAAATATGTCTTCCAAAAGCTAAGCAGAATATTAAGAAAGGGGAAAAATTCGTTAGTAACAAAAGAAATCTTCACAAAGTAGAATATTGAGCCAGCAGATATGTGGTTCTACAGTAAGATGCTGAGAATACCATGGTCTGAATATGTGAGTATGAACGATATTTTAAGAAGAATGCAAACCCGTTTTATAGGAATAAAATGTCGCTGCCGACACTTGAGTTTGAACATAGACCGCCAGTGAGCAAACACAGGCGATCCCATTATTGAATTAAGTAACCCACGTGACCATAGAGCAAAAGCATATGTGTAGCAAGTAGCTGACAACTAACGATCACCATTCCTGGTCTATCCTCTATTACTATTCATTTCTCTTCTATCCTCTATTAATATTCGGATCACTATTTCTACTATGTTACAATACGGACCGCTGTTCTCTGTTCACTATACTCTTTCTCTATACGAATTACTATTCGGGCGAGTATAATCGAGCAAGTACTATTAGGGCGAGTGATATTCGAAGGCGTCTGACATTAGTATTTTTCAACGGCGTTACTGTAGTTGTAACTGCGATTATAAGTCTCTACTACAATGAGCATTACGTGAGTGACAACGAGTATTCGTTGACATTACAAAAGGGGCAATGAGCGTTCGTGGATATCACAAAAATACCAAAAAGACACACATACTAAAAATCAGAAAGAGTCAATTGAAATTGTTAACATAATAAGGAAAGATAATTTGCTGTGTTTGACATAGACATGGCCAAAGGAAAGCGGTGAACAAAATACCTAACGAGCTTTTGTAAATGGTTGACAGAACAGGAATTAGGGATGATGCCAAAAAGACAAACATTGCTAAGAGATACAATGAACAGGAGTATGTGGAGGACCATGATTGCACACGATCAGAAGAGGAATAGCACATTGAATCAAACGAAAAAAGAGCTCCCTGAAGAAATGGTTATCGTCATTTACGGGATAATCCGTAAGTTTACTTACATTTTCAACGATATATTTATTGCCTGCAAAGATTATCCCGTGATCCTGTCGTATATCGATCCGCTAGCCCTGAATCGCACAACCGCCATTACAGAATCGACGTGACTCAACACAAATCCGTACTAATAATTGCGAATGTTTCTATTCATTTATTGAATAATCTTCCCCAACTCAAAGAAATGAAAAAAAAAACCTTGATAATAAGGAAACTATAAGAAAGCACTTCATAAAACAGGAATTATGACATTTCAACTATGTCCGGTCATCTTGAAGTAGCATTGACCACGATTCGCGGAGGACCAAACTCCCAAAGGATTCCAGGCATTCTCTAAAAGCGAGGGGATTTGCTAAGAAATTGTACCATTATTGAAATGTCAGATATATTCTGATCATTAGACCTTATTGATAAAAGATTTATATCTCTTAGCTTTCCTCTGCGGAGATTGCTCATGTTCTGGAATATTCGACATTATTGATTGCTGTAGATAAAATGGAAACAAAAAGGTGACTTATACTTAAAATCAGAAAGAAACATATGAAATGTTTAGGGTACATAAAAAGAAAGACGGTTTGGAGTATTTGACACTCACAGGACATATTGAAGGCAAAGGAAACCGGGGAAAGCAATGTATAACCTATCAAACGAGCTTATCTAAATGCCTGGCAGAATAGAAATTAAGAAAGCGAATACTTTTTTTTTGTTTTACGGCGAGCTACAAAAGACGGATAATTGCGGAGAGCCATGAACTCCCACGTTCTGAAGAGACACGACACATAGGAAAAAAAGAGGAATATCTCTAAAAAAAAATCTTCATTTTCAGATTCTTCGTAAATTTACTTACGCTCTCACTTATCTGTTTGTATATATATTTGTTTGTATATTATCGTGTGATCGTTTCTCGATCAGCTACATATAGCTATCGCAAGCTCCGTTACTGAATAGACGTTACTCAATATACTGCCTTACTATTATACACTAATTGCTTTTGGACAGTTATCATCATACATACTTGTTGTTATTACAATGTTTCGGTGGTTTGGCCCTCTTAACTTTAACAGGCGTATATCAATTCGAGTAACTTACAGTGTATTCCGAAATAAACTTTTTATTTAATCTACGTGGGACGATTGTGCTCAACCAACAGCACATGCCTGTGGATATCTCCTCCAGTTTTTAATTTTAGTACTTGTCATCCCTGTCTCCACCTAGTTCAAGTAACCAATACCTGGACCTGGGATTGAACTCATATTTACTATGTCAGCAAAATCAATAACCAGCCCTTTAATCTACCAGGTTATTGTCTCGTATGACAACTGTCTGTGGAATTCCCCGTAGGTTACACAGATTGATATACACCCGTTGAAGGCCGTACGTTACAACTGCCGAAGCGTTTTCATAGCAACAACAAATTTTGAAGACAATACGTATAATGTAAAGAGTGTATATATTATTAAGGAATTATATTGAGGCATTACTTTGTGTAATGAAGGTTGTGTCATCACGATGACCATGGATCTACACAATCTATATCTACAAAACAGAATATGTATGTGTGTGTGTGTGTGTGTGTGTGTGTGTGTGTGTGTGTGTGTGTGTGTGTGTGTGTGTGTGTGTGTACTATTTATGCATGTTCACATTTCTCGACCGATTTCGATGAAATTGTACACACATATTGCTCTAGACACCGCCCTCCACCAATAAAACAAAAGGTGGGAAGCACTTTTTGCAAAAACAAGGCAAAGATACGTGCGAACAAAATTTTTGCTGGATGATCTGATGTTTTTTACACTTAATACAAAATATGAGGTGCATGTAGAGTGCTAGATAACTTTTCTGCGATATTAGTTTCACAAAAGAAATTTGCAAAAAACTGTGAAAAAATCGTGCTTTTCGTATTAATTAAAATAAAATCTTGAATAAATAAGTCCCTGTATTTTTTTTTATAGGATGCTTTCGAAATTTGCCATATCAATTACATATGACATACAAATTACCTTGCGTGGATGTTTGGTTTAAATTAATTCAGTTATATGGGCAAACTCTGTTCAAAATCAGTTTTTGCCATTTCAGGAATAGTTTTTCATGATTTGATCATAAATTGGCATCCGAGAAAACTTTGATGCAAAGATTGTTTGAGAAGAATTATTGAATTGTTAAAAGGAAAAAAAAATCACAAAAAAACTATTATTAACCCCAGCTTTACATTAAATGTGCAAAGAAGGCGGGGGGGTTTATGCGTTTGCACTTGCAGTTGAATCAATCTCTGACGTTTCATCCGCGTTGTTGTTTCATTATTAGATTTGTGAACAATGCAATATTATTTTAAAGCTATTACCGCCATGGGAAATTTACTGAATATCTAAAACATTGAAACGATTTAACCCCGAGCGAAAACCGCACAATAATGTTTTATCGGTGGAATTACTTTATGGACAATCAAACATTTTCGAAGGACATACCGTAAAACAGATGAGGGTGACAGTAGCTAAGTACACCAAGGAATGATGCATGCAAGCTGGGTCAGGGGCAGGCACTTCTAGACAGGGGTGTGGGTAAACCGTGGGTGTGGTTATACAATTGCAGCAGTCATGTAAATCCGGGCAATGCCGGATATCTCGGCTAGTTTTATATATATATATATATGAGAATTATGTGATGATGTCGGAAAGGCGAATATAAGAGGACCTCAAATGAACAAACCTTTTTAAGACTTACGAGGGATGGGAAGTTGTGGTGAGCTGTGTTTGCACACGACCTTCAGGGAAACACCACACAGAGGGATAGGTACGCATTCAGGCTGTTTCTCTTAAGTGAAGAGCAAACAATTACTATTAATATCACAATATTGTATCCATATTAAATCTTTGAATGCACACTTTACAGCTCGTATACAAGAAAATACAACATCAGTATTCAGTGAGGGAATATGTTGTTTTTTTTTCTCATTAGGATGCGTTTGAACTTTTTAATTGCAATTCTGAACTGGTGTAGTGGTTCTCACTGACTCCAAACTAAATCGATAGATCGAAGTATATGTGGGTTATGAAAGATAGGTAACAAATCGGTGGATATTTGCATGCTTACACAAATAAAGAGTATTCCAATAACTTGGACCGAATTTAAATGTGAATTAAGTTTAAGCGTCTAATGATTGTGTTCTTTTTCTTTCAGATTTGGCGGATATTTGGGCCATATTATTTTTCAGACATAATTGCAATGACTTAAATATGATCCAACAGACAAATAATTTATTTACTGCTGACTTTGATCCGTCTTAATGAAACAGCCTAATATATAATCCGTCTTAATGAAACACCCTTTATATACAGAGAGAAGCTTGTATATACTTTCGAATAATATTATCTATAAGTGGCTATTGAATATGTTATTTCATTTTATTCACTGCCTACACAATTCAGTAAATATGTTTCAAAATTATTTTCGATATTACAATAGATATTAGGTTGTTAAGAATATAATAGCCGATTTTAGAATCGATATTTATTCCTGAATGAATTTATGTAAATAGTGTTTAAATCAGCTAAAATAGGATTCCTGTATTTGTATACGTTTCTGTCGTTGAGTTTATTTATTATTTTATGTAATGTTATATAGGAATAAAGTGTCGCTACCTACACTTGAGTTTGAACATAGATCGCTAGTGAGAAAACTCGGACGATCCCATTATTGAATTAAGTATCCCACGTGACTATATAGGAAAAGCATATATAGAGGAAGTAGCTGACGAGTAACGATCGTTATTTCTACTCTATCCTCTATATTATACGTATCACCATTTCTACTCTCTTACGATACAGATCGCTATTCTCTACTCTGTTCACTATACTATTTCTCTATTCGGATAACTATACGGATTACTATTTGAGCATGTACTATCAGTGAGTCTTATTCGAAGGCGTCTGACATCAGTATTGTTCAACGGCGTTACTATAGTTGTATCTGCTATTACAAAGTCTCTACTACAACGACTATTACGAAAGTGACAACGAATATTCGTTGACATCACAAAATGTATCTTTTTCAGGAGGAATGTATTTATCTTAGAAAAAGCTGTCAAGATGCGTGGTAAAGTGCTAGTTATTTGGCGAGACATCAGGGGAATACCATGAATGTGGTAAGGTATCATGTTCCAAATCACTGAGTTTCTATATTCTCCTCCTTGGAAAATGCGACCGAGCAGGGTCATGAAGCAAAATTGAACGTCGTCGATTAAGAAGGGTCTGTCGCATTTTGCTTAACTGACTGAGGATTTAAGCCAGTTGCTGACAGTAAACATCGGCAGTAATGCGCTGATTAGATTCCAGGATGCAGTAATTGATAATACCAAATGCGGACAGGCACCATAATTTTCTGTTGGTGCACTTCCGGTTTTGGAAAGTGTTTGAGTCCTTCGTCATCATCAAGACATTGATCTGATCATTTTAGATTGCCATCAAGGGCTTATTTCTCAACACAAGTGATTATCCAATCAAGAATTGGTTCATTCGAATCTCGCAGATTCAGTCGATCGAACATACTTTAAAAGGGGGTCCACTTCGCCTTTCACTGAATTCATTAGAAACACATGTATCGACGTTCTTCACTTTTCAGATTTTATTGAAATGGCCTTATATTATTTGATGCAAAACAATTTTCGAATGAATCTTCTGCCACGGAAACTATTTCAGATGACGGAATAAAGTGGTAGTCAGCGGGCGAAAGGTCAGGGCTATATGGTGGATGTGTCAAAATCTCCAAAATCTTCTGCAGTGTGATCCTGACATCATATTGACAAGAAATGTTATAAAGTTGAAGTGGACTTCGTCAATTAACAAGTGCCGGTAGCATTTTGTACATTTTATCCGGTTGCTGGCAGTAAACTTCGGTAGTGGTGGTCAAATTCCAGAATGCTGTTATGCATACCGCCAATGACGGACGACCAAACAATCACCTCAAGTTGGTGCAATTTTGGTTTCGGAAAATGTTTGTGCCACTCAAAGTAATGAAGTCATTTAGCTGATTGATTACGATTAGCATAAAGGATCCATTTCGCATGACAAATGACAATGTCATCAAGAAATGGAACCCCCTAATTTTGAAGATGCGGCATTGAAAAATACTTCAAACGGTCGAAATCTTTGACATTGTCTGAGTTCATGCGTCGTAACCCATTAATCGAGTTACTTCACCTTGCGTCTCATCCGATATTCTTGAAATGCTGATACCGGTCATCTAGCGATTTCAGATGTGGATTCTGACTTGCATATATGTGTGTGTGTGTGTGCAGGTATGCAGAAAAATAGGAAAGAACACGTTAGGTAAATAATCCGGAGTTCCTTAGTATTTTTGCTTTTATTTTCAAAAAGACAGTCCTCCGTACAGAAGTAGAGCTTATATTATAATATTTTTTTAAAAAAATATGATTCCTTCGCTACATAAGAGTTCTCATGTTTCAAAAGCGAGAGCCGAGACCCCTAATATAATTTTTGAAATTAAGTTGAATTAAGGTGTCTGGTCAAGCGAGAATTTGGGAATAGCTATTCCCAAATTCTCGCTTGACGAGGAAGCGTGACCAGACACCTTAATTCAACTTAATTTCAAAAATTATATTAGGAGTCATAGCTCTCGCTTTTGAAACATGAGAACTCTTATGTACCGAAGGAATCATATTTTTTTTATAAATATTATAATATATATATATATATATATATATATATATATATATATATATATATATATATATATATATATATATATATATATATATAACATAGGTATACATATCTGGAATAAAAATTATATATATATATATATGCCTGGAATATTCGGGCACGCCTCATCAGCGGTGCGAGAAATAAACAGAGAAACGGGGATGATTCACCAAGGGGGTTAATGTGGTTGGTGTGATTTCGTTGTAGATTGTATTATTATTAAAAATCCGATACCTGCTTGAATCCGCGCGTGCGAAACGTTTTGGGAAAATGATCTGTGTTTACGCATTAGTGTGTTTTGTCTTTATTGTTGTGGAAGGTATATTTTGAAATAGGGGCAGAAGGAGTTTGGATGGGGAAGATGTCCCTTTTGTGGTCTGTTTTGATAGATTTGACAAGATGGGTAAATAGTGAGAAGGCAAAGAATAAAAATAAAATGAAAGGGGAAAAAAGAGTATAGGGTCCGCAAAAAAAAGCATAAAATATTTTGATAAAAAATTCTTCTGGAAAACCATAGTAAGAAAATGAGGGGTTGGGGTTGGCGGGGTGCAGAAAACATAAACAAATGTAAACGTAATTATTATAATAATAATGCAGGAAGGAAAGATGAGAAAAGCGTCTACAAAAATAAATGCTTTGTGTGCTTAAGTTTAATAAGTGTAAATATACACTATCTATCTGATAAACTCTCGAAACCATAGGTGTCAAAGCAGAAAAATATACTAGGGGGAAATGGCTGATAAAATTTTGATTTAAAATGCGGTGGGTTCTACTCATTCGTGGAGTGGTGTTTCTGGTAATGGGTCTCCTTGTGGAAGGTATACTATATGAGTAAACCCAAATCTGTGTTTAGACCTTTTATGGGGGAGATTATTTTTAGGATATACTTCAAATCTGACCTAACTGTGGAACCTAGACGCAAAAAACACGCTCCTGACAATCTTCCTTCTGAGAACAGATGGGTTTGATGCGTAAGCATTGGCTGTAGACTATAGATTTCTTTAGGTTTGTGGGGTGGCAACTTTTGAAATTGAGGTAGGAGTGACCATCAGTAGGCTTGTTGTAAAGTGTAGTTGAGATGTTGTTGTTTTTGCAAAGTACCATTGTGCCCAAAAACGGAATGGAAGTGGTGGAATATTCCACAGTGGATTTGATGTACTTCATATATATATATATATATATATATATATATATATATATATATGTATATATGCAGAAATATACACATAAGGTGTGCTATATATATATATATATATATATATATATATATATATATATATATATATATATATATATATAACATATTAAGCCCCGAATATGTTTTGGTTATTGCGTCTGATTGTCTAGGTAAGTGTGCATGTGTATGTATGTGCATGTGTTTATCGATGTCTATGTGTAAGGAAAGTGCATGCACGTTTGGTTGTGTGTGTGTGTGTTCGTTTTTCTTTTATCAAGGGTCGTGTCTCGTCACCGTTTCTTGTGTGTATATATATATAAATATGTTTGGGCGCTTATGTATTATAACCTGAGTGTGTTTGGATTGTTTTACGTGAGAGGTGATCATCATAGTTACACTCGTTGAATTAAAATGTATACATTTTTGTCTAGAGCTATATACATCCTGATTAACGTAATTTCAATCAAAAAATAAATTAAATAACATATGTATTTTTTATTTTCTCCTCAGTAATTCTATAATTTTAAACTTAATAATGATTAGATTTAGATTTCTAAATGGGTAATTTTTTACTTTTAATTTTAATTCCAAATTTTATCATATAATTTAATACTTACTAGTTAGGTCATATTCTATTTTACTAGAACCCCAACTTTAAAGCTTTTAATATCCATGATAACCTTGCTTCGTTTTCAATTTTTTTGAATTATCATATACTTGTATTTTGATTGGTCATTCTAGCTTATGTAACACCGTTTACCCCTAGCGAAGGATCGTTAATTAATTTGAAACTTTTAAAACCATTTATTCTACATTCAACATCATCACTTGATAAGACAACGGAGGTGTTGAAACAAAATGGCTATTTTGTAGTGATTTTATAACATATTTATGTTATAATTTTTGAATAAATAATTTTATATATATATATATATATATATATATATATATATATATATATATATATATATATAAAAGTAGATGCTCCTTTTATGTTATGAAGTTTTTTTTTCTACCTGCCTCCATACTGAAGAAGAGGAATTCAAGAAAGTGTGACCCCACCCACTTTGCAGGAGAAAAAGATTTGTCGCTTGAATGTAAGAATTCTTGTTCAAGTGGATTGTTGCCGGTTAATGGTTCTGGAGAAATGCCACCAACATGTTATGATAGGATGAGGTGTTTCCTTCCTCAATTACTTCAAAGTTGATCTTACCTACTAAATATTTAGATTCAGATAAAACTTAAGTAGCACTATATGGATAGAGTATCAGACAGCCTTAAACCAATAATGAGAAATACCAATATAAGTTTAGACTGTTTTGTCGCATGAACTTTAAGTAGGTTACTGAGATGACATGTGTTGTGTTCATTAAGTCCCATACATACAAGGAGAAAATTGGTAAGTTAATGATCGAACAAAAATGATATGTTTAGCATGTTATAACTGTGAACTAAATTTATCTCTCTTTCCTCTACTCTCTCTCTCACTATATCTATCTATCTATCTATCTATCTATCTATCTTGCGTAATATAATACATAACACTGTGTAACAAAGTTTGAAATCTTTGTTTTCGGTCAGTAAATATTATTTCCTAATAGCTTCTGTCTAGACAGCAAAGGAAATGGCTATTATCCCTTTCAAACTTTGCCTTTGTGATCTGGACATCGATGTTTTGACATTAACCTATTTTCCATTACGTTTCTAACAGATTCAGCGCTGAGTTAATGTGGATGAATTTTTCTAGAAGTCTGAAGATCTTTTGAGATGTTTCTAAAAGTGTCAAGAATTTCTAGAACGTTTTGTCTACCTGCTACGTTATAACGAAAACATAATTTGAGACTATATTTAAGTGGGGCTGATTCGTGAAAGTAATTTACAGTGTAAGCATAAATTGCGAAAAACTACTCCCTCCTAATTATTTTTTGGTCTCTCTTGTGTAATCCTGGAATAAATAAATGCTACTTTTGAATCGTATAACGTTTTGTTCCTACTCTTCAAAATAGCCTCGTCAGATCGAGACTTATATATAGTTGTGTGTGTGACTGTAAGAACAAAATGTAAACCAATCCTAGCCGAAGCGTAGAACAAAACTAACAAATTTTGTTAGTTTTCGTTTATTAGACATTAAATTATGTTACTTAGGGTCCTCTATAACTTACCGTGAATCTTCAGTTAACCCGACGTGCCTTTCTTAAATATAAATGTTTTCTAAAACTACCAACATGTTTACTATTGTTTGTAACAAATTGGTGCAAAATAAAATCATCACAGATAACGCCACGATGAATTTTCTTTTTGTCTTTATTTATATTGTAATTTTGCAGATATATTTTAGTTATATCTGGCATTTTACACACAGAAAAAGACACACACACACAGATATATATATATCAGGAAAAAAATCCACGTAGTTACCTTTTTCCAAGATAAAAGGTTAAACTTAAAACAACAATGAAATCCGCTGGACTTGAGCCTAAATCATTTGAAAGACAGGCCATAAACCTTAGGAACCGACGATGTTCCATCATCATCTGAACCAAAACATTGAAGCGACCAGAAATGAAAAAGTAGATCTCAAACGACAAGAGACAAACGCTCAACAAAATCAAGGACTTCCTGCGACTTCATTACCATGCAGTCAATGCCATCTCCACTTCCACGCAAGAATTGGTATATTAGTCATTAACGCCATTACTAGATTATCCCAAGTTCCACCGGTTAGACCATTCGGATGATAGACTCGTCTGTGCCTGGATGGTGTTAGGTGCTAGGCCTAGAATGGCTGGACACTGGAAGTCCAACGTGTCCTTACTGGACAGGCGGGACATTCAGCAACAACTAACTAGATTAGTGCAGCGGGAATTATTGGGGGCGGTTATTAGGAGTAGGTGGTGGAAGATGCTTAAGGATAGGATTAGATCCTTCACCATTAAATATAGCCAACGACTTGTTATAGATAAGGCTAAAAAGGTGAAAGCTCTAGAGGATAGTCTGTCCCGGCTGGGGGTGGGGATTCCCTAACGATAGCCGTGGCTAGGCAGGTCCAGAAGCGTGAGTCTAGCCACGGCTATCAGGGTCAGGTAGTTAGACATAGGTTAAACAAGATGTCGAACGAAGCTGTGAATATGAGCGCAGAATTCGTCGAGGTTTCGATTGGTACATTCCTGAGGTCATTACCCTGGAGGGCGATCAAAGACATGTGCGAGGCGTTTCGGTGGCATTTCGAGAGCCGTTTTATCAAGGAGCCTCGTCTCAGTGGTGACGAGTTTCGCAGTTATTTGGCTGACTTTCCTCGGCTTTCGTCGATTGAAGCGGCTAGCTGCGAGGGTGAGATTACGGCGGGCGAAGTTTACTTGGCATTGAAGAAGGTACGCAGAGACAAGTCTCCGGGACCTGATGATCTGCCCTTCGAAATGTACGCACATCTTTGTTCCGATATTGACAGTGGTGTTCAAAATCTAGTTCCGACAGAGGTCCATCCCCGACCGGATTTCCATGGGTGTGATCACGCAGTTGAAAAAGGGCAAGGGTGTTAAACAGGATTTAGATGCTAAACACAGAGTTTAAAATTTTGGCAAAGATCCTGACGGAGCGTTTGCAGTCAGTTGTCGCCAGCCCTAGCAGACTTCTGCTGTCAGGGGACGAACAATTCAAAGCAACCTGCATCTTATCCGCACTATCATAGAGGGTGTAAAAGACGACGATAAAGTCGTGCTGGTCAACTTGGATCAGTACAAGGTATTTGACAGGGTAGACCATCAATACCTGGCTGCTGTCCTGCAGACCGCCATATTCGAACCCGACTTCTGCAAATGGATTAGCCTCCTGTATTTCTTCCCCAGTGCTGTAGTACAGGTGAACTGGAAGCAGTCGAGCGCGTTTGCTCTGTCACGGTCTATGCGACAGGGTTGTTCGCTGTCGCTTTTACTTTATGCTTTGGCGTTGGAGCCCCTTCTTCGCCGGCTGACGTACAGAGCCTGCTGTCCGGCCTTATGCGGAATCACCGTTTTCCCTGGTAAAGCTCGAGCTAGGGTTTCTGCGTACACCGATGACGTATCCATTTTCGTGTCGTGCCGTAGCGACATTGAGGTTGAACAGCAGGCACTTGAACGGTACGAGAAGATGACTGGGGCCAAGACTAACCGTAACAAGTCATCAGGCTTGCGGTTAAGTGCCTGGAAGGGAGTCAGGCTACCGAGGACCTGTGGTTAGACTGATGGACCCCTCCCCATTCTTGGAGTGTGGTTCGGGACCGGACTCCAGCTGGATAAGAATTGATCAGAAGTAAAGGCAAAGGTCGGAGTGTCGGTCCAGACTTGGCTTCGAATATATATATATTCATGCGTGCGTGTATAAGTATATAATTTCATAAACACTCTTGCGAACAGATGGATCTATATTATATATTGATATGAGGTTGATTTTATAAACATACATTTCTACAAAGTCGCGTTATTAAACATGAAACTAAATTTTTATACACTTTCCTTTCAAGTTAAATTATTTATCATAGATATTTTAAAAATTCCGAATAGTCTACACTTTTCATATATATAGATAGATACGTAGCAACTTGCTAAATACAAATGGAGATGATAGCTTTAACATCTGTCTATTCGAGTTAATTTCAGCCTTGTTTCTTCTTTTGTAAACACACAAAATTATTTTCTGTAAACAAGAGAAAAATGAGAATTTAGTTGAAATTCTTTTTACAAATGGAATGAAATAACAGCCCTGGAAAATAATTACGAAAGATTATAAATATATCACGTGGGCGAACATATTCAGAACTTAATTTGCAATATTTTATACGTGCGCATACGTTTTTCACACTAGTTTGGAAGATGTTGCTAACACGTACTCGGTATTGCTCTTCAGTTTCTTTGAATAGGGGATCAAACGAGCTTTGTTTTGTTTTTTTGTTTGTTTGTTGTTTTTTTTAATCGAATTCGCCCTAAGGAAGACAATTATGTCACTAAGACAAAAGCGGTTACTGGGTGTGAATTAAAAAACAGAAACATTATTAAGGAGCACAGAACAGTGTGAAAGTGATCAGGAAAACAGTAGATAACGACTGACATGGCATTTAAATGTTTGCTATTAAAGTTGTTTGGAAGGCATGGTACTGAAAGCAGTTCCACAAGTGTTGTAACCTAGGGAAGGTTACTGAATAGAATAATCAAACGAAGGTTAGTCATGAACGATAATACTAATAGGAGAAGAACAACATATATGAGATTCGCCAGCGGCGCGTAGAAGTAGTAGTCAACTGCTAGATGTGAGTCAAGTGAATTCCACAATGAATCTCTAACTAGAGACCAACATACAGTTCTTACTACTGTATCTATGCGAATGGGGACATACCCATTATCGTCCGTAACAAGCGAGTAATGTCAGAAATGAAACTGTTAGCATAGGACTTACGGTCACATCTACCCATTTCAACTGCAAATCGATGAGACCTTGTTACTAATCTAGTACTGCGCATAAATTTATAAAGTCTAGGTACCAGAAGAGTAGGATGGCAAGTTCATGGTAGTGGGAAAGTGACTGTGTAATCTACAAATATGTAGGCGCGCCGGACTATATGTTTTTTTTTAAAGCTTTTCAACCCAAGCAAGGCTGGAAGCCACTAGCACGCAAGGGCTTACAGAAGGTTTGGAGGAAGAGCAGATAGGAGTGGTAAAGGAGAGGATGTGGAGAAAGATAGTGGCTCGATCAAGGCAAGGGGGTTACAGAAGATTTGGAGCGAGAGCAGATAGGAATGAAAGGGGAAAGGATGTGGAGAAGGGAAGTGGATAGATCAAGGCAACTGGAGATGTCGATTGACGTTACACTTAAATAGTTGGAGATTATATTTGTCAGGGAAACAGGAATAAGGAAGGGAGTTCCACGGGCGAGATGTGCGAGACATGAAGCTATTGGAGTAGAAGATACGTCTACATCTAACAGTTTCAACAGTGAAGGGGTGGGAACGAGATGCCAGACTCGTAGGACGCTTAAACTCATGAGGCCTGGGAACCAGCGAAAGCAGCTCATCGGAGCAATTACCGTGAAAGTATTTGTAAAAAAGACAGAGCGAGGCAACGGCGCGTCTGTGAGAGAGCGACTGTAGACGAGATGACAGATCAGGGCCAATTACATTGCATATCCGTCTCTGGATCTTATCAAGAACCCTGAAACAAACAGCAGGGGCTCCAGACCATATATGGCAGCAATACTCCATGCAAGGGCGAATGGTTGATTTATAGATTTGGAGGATCGATTCCGGGGAGAAAAATTTCCTGGCTCAGCACAGGGAGCCAACTTTCCTTGTGGTGGATGAAGCAATTGACTCGATGTATTTGTTCCATCTCAGGTCAGCAGACAGCGTGAGACCGAGCAGCCGCAGAGAGGAACTCTCGTGATGTTGGTCTTCAGACATTCTAATGGGATGCAGGCATGGATCCCTGTGGTGGTTAATAGAGAGCAGTTTTATTTTAGAGGCGTAAAAGTTAACCAACCAATTCTTGCCCCAGTTCACAAGCGATTGTAGGTCCTTTTCGAGACGAACTGACAGGTTAATTTTGACAACATCACTAAATTTGTTTTTGAGGCAGGAGTAAATTGTGGTGTCATCCGCCTAGATGCCGACTTGGGAATCTACGGCGTCAGGAAGATCATTTATGAATATGTGGAACAGAGTAGGGCCTAGGATGGAGCCTTGAGGAACACCTGCGTTAGTGGGATAGGAGCTGGAGATGAGTCCATTGAGAACGACCTTCAATTCACGGTTTCACAGGAATGATTGTATTATGTCAAGCAATCGACCTATTATACCATATCCCTGAAGCTTGCGAAGAAGGCCGGCATGTCAAACCCTATCAAACGATTTGGAGATGTCTAGGGCCACGGCACGAGCTTCACCGTTATTATGAATAGCTTGGTAGACAAATTCAGTGATGGCTGTAAGCACATCGGCTGTAGATCGGGCAAAGCGGAAACCATACTGCTTGTCTGAGAGCAGATCATGGGATATCAGGTGATTAATCACTTCGGTGTTGATAAGGGCTTCGAAGACTTTGCCGAAGAGGGGTAGGAGACTGATAGGACGGTAATTAGAAGGGTCGGATTGGTCACCAGAGTTCTTAAAGGCAGGACCAATGGATGAGGACTTCCAGCAGTCAGGAAAACAAGACTCCTTGAGGCAGTACTTGTATAATTTAGAGAGGGCAGGCGCCAATTCAGGCGCGCATTTCTTCAGGACAATGGCTGGCATCCCATCACCACCAGTAGCCTTGTGGTGATCTAAGTTAGAGATAATGTCCAATACCAATGACGGGTATATGTGAAATCCGCTCAAAAGGGCCTCTGTTCTGGGAGGGAAATCGGGTATGGGTACCCCGGAAGAGTTAAACGTTGAATTGGAACGCTGACGGGTGTAGTATATCGTCATACCCAAGACGCTATTGTTTTATAGTTATATGATAGTATAGATTATGATGATATGATTTGATAGTTGTGGAAGAATCCCCTCGGAGGCCAGTTCCAGAAAACTGCACCCCTTAGCAAAAAATATCCAAATAGAACTTTCTCATTAAAAATGGTATACGAAGTGAATTAGGATGATATTCCAATCTGTATATGACATGGATCAGAGATTTAAAGATCAGAAGTAGTGGGGCGATGGAATGTAGCTTATCTACACATTTTCAGTGATAATAGCGATAGGCTTGAGTTTTTGCGTCTGTGGGGAAAGAGGTTGTAGGGTGGAAAATTATTAACGCACTACATTCCACGTAGCCACTTTTGAATTATGTCTAGGCTGAGGAGATAGGATTGGGGAACTTCAGACCAGATATTGCATCATTCCTTCGTATTTGGTCAGATTTGAGTCTTGTAAACATAGAGATTGCCATGAGGTGTCAGGGAATTTCTACAGCACCAGAAAGAGATGAAAATACAAGAGCAAAATTTTATTGGTTTTTCAC
>OZ038505.1:7166957-7216957 GCA_964036315.1 Acanthosepion esculentum
AAAAGAATGAAAAAAGAAGGAAGAAAATATATACAACGAAAGATAGATAAACGAGAAACTGAAAAAATAAAGACTGAAAAAAAAAGAAATAAAAAATGAATTAAAGAAGAAATAAAATCAAAAGATACAACGAAAAAGAATGAACAAAATAAATAAGAAAAAAGATACAACGAAAAACTGATAAATGAAAAAGAATGAACAAAAGAAGTAAAGAAAGACAGTAAAAGAAAACAGAAAGAACTACAACCAAAAGCAATATGCATGCGTTTCAAACATATTTATTACCTGAGAAAATATAGAACACTGAAGCGCCAATAAAGACAAAAGTATGTAATAAATGCAGAAAAACATATACTTTAGACTAAATTACTAAAAATAGGAAAAGAGAAATATAAGTTTAAATGAAAGGATGAAAGAAAGGGAAATAAGGAAGAAAAACTTGTTGTTGAGAAATCCAATGAAAACGAAAGATAGTAAAAAGAAACATACAGAAAAAGAAAGATGAGTATAAGAAAAAAGTAACAGAAAAAAATAAAATCAGGGAATAAATAGAAGCATATAAATGATTATTCAGAAACTAAACTGAAAGTAGAGTTGAAAACTAAGCGCAGATAAGGTAATTATTTTAAAAAATGTTATTAGCATTTTACTGAATTTTGTTTCTTGTTTACTCCTCATTTTTTTTTCTATCTCAATTTCCTTCCAGCCACAAAACTGCGGTATTTTTCGGACTGCGTCGCTTGGTAGAAAAGAGAATGTATTCCTACTTAAATGCATGCATATGCATCTATTGCATCGGAGGCGATGTTAAATTTGTGCAATTGAATAGCATTTAATGTAATTGTTTCTAAACACAGTGTTTATACTGCCGATACGATTCTTGCAATTTTCGAGTGAACTTTTCTATTACTTTTCTTAGTGAAACAAACCGCGCAACAAACAAAAGAAATATAGTGAAATGGATTATTTATATTTATAAATAATTTGAGTTGCAAGAACAACTATACAAAAGTAAGTACACACACACATATATATATATACACACACATATATGTTTGTATCTATATATATATATATATATATATATATATGTATATATATATATATATATATATATATATATATATATATATACTCATATATAATCTTGAGACGATACTTCCATGATAATTGCTCGAATGAAAACTTCACAGCACAAAACTGACATCATGAATTTACAGTTATACTGGCGACATGTTTGCCGTAAATTCTATGCTAACACTTTCTTATCTCGCACATATTGCTTGTGGAACTACCTACTGCCTCCATGCTTTCCAGACAACATTAATTTGCAAAAAATTGAATGCAATGTCAATCGATATCTATTTCTACCGTATTACTATGTATTCTTTCTGCTCATCGTTAATGTTTCTTTTCTTCATTGTTCCACATCGTTTAGCCCCTTGTCTTTAATGCCATTACTGTCTTTTCTTGGGGTAATTCTGATTAAAAAAAGTACATATATAATACGATCTTGAAAAAATATAAAGGATAATCTGCAAATTTATGCGTCCTGACCTAGCATCTCGGTTTCAGTTATTTTTCACACCGCAGTAATGTAATTTCTCAGTGTATTTTCTATATATATTTTAATGGAAATTATTCTTATATGAGTTCCTCTTTGGTACATGGACTTAAGGAATGGAAGTGCCGTCGCAGATTGGTAGGTACGTCTCAATTTTTACAGTTGAAATTGTTAAATGTAATCGTCATTCTATTCTGACAGTTTCTTGGAAAGATGAAACATTGCTGACAAAACAAACCTCTGCATGGCTAATATCCAAAACGTGCTAATGAAGCCTATTTTGATAGATTTAACACTTATCTGTGGTCTCGAGCCTCTGGATTAAAGACTGAAACCGAAGGTTTTATTCTAGCAGTGCAAGACCAGGATCTTTTCCTTGCAATCTTTCAGGTAAATATCATGCATAATAGTGTGGATCCAAAATGTTGGTTTTCTAACAGATATCATGAAACCATAGACCATCTAATCTCAGGATGTTCTATATTACACCAATTGAATATAAAAATCGTCACAATAGTGGAGGGTAATACTTACACCGGACAATGTGGAGACACTTCGGAAAAGATGTTAATAAACACTGGTATGGACATCAACCAACACCGGTTACAGAAATAGAAGACATCACAATTCTATGGCATTATACCATCCTTAAAGAGAGGAAGATTGATGCAAATAGACCGGACATAATTGTCAAAAACTGAAAAGAAAAAAAAGAACTTGTCTACTATTTGATACGGCTTGTCTAGTGGATTGTAACATAGCGAACAAAGTATTTGAAAAATTGTCGAAGAATAAAGACCTGGAAATCGAAACAAAAAAAAAAGGAAACAAGAATAATGCCAGTCATAGTAGGTGCGCTTGGAATGATAAAAATGGAACACAACGACACCTGGAAAAATCCCTGGAAATTTCAGCTTAAGAGAAATACAAAAAATGTTTTGATAAATACCTCCCACACATTAAGTAGAACTTTGTCCAGGTAACGCGAGGGATGTTATGGGAGTTGAAAAAATCATCATGAAATGTATCCATAACAACACATCACTACCTGCCTTAGTAGGTGCGCTTGGAATGATAAAAATGGAACACAACGACATCTGGAAAAATCCCTGGAAATTTCAGCTTAAGAGAAATACAAAAAATGTTTTGATAAATACCTCCCACACATTAAGTAGAACTTTGTCCAGGTAACGCGAGGGATGTTATAGGAGTTGAACAAATCATCATGAAATGTATTCATAACAACACATCACTACCTGCCTTAGGTCTTACCACAGACTTGGTAGGTAGTATGACCAAGTAGAAATAGAAATCTATTGATGATGATGATAATAATAATAACAAATAAAATAAAAATGAAAGACAAAAGATTGTACTCACATGTACAGCTCACTACTTACGAGGGGCTTTATCTGTGTAAAATGTGTAATATCTGTGTAAAATGGCTTTATCTGTGTAAAATAGTTTTTTTTTGGGGGGGGGGTTAGCGAGTGACGGTTCCAAAGAAATGCTCAATAGAAAAATATCATGATCCATTTCTGACCTTAGGTTTCTGGTTGGGACCCAGAAAGAAATGTGTATACACCAGAAATCAAAGAAAATAAATACATAAATAAATAATATTTTTATTATAACCACATTCCTTAATAGTCGCTACATTCACAATCTAAGTGCATGCCATTTTGAAATCCATCCAGAAAAGCTATAATTTTCAATTCGATATTTTTGAAGAGATGAACACCTCGAGGCAAAATAAGGAAAAGCACGTTGTATGATAATTTACGCTTGTAGACTTCAAAATGGCGCTGTTATACAATGATGGTGATGCCCATTTCCAGAAAGTACAACGCGCGATATGAGGTCACATGACACATTATTTCCTCCCCCGCTCCTTTCCCCACTCTTTTGCGCAGTAAATTTTCTTTCTTTCCTTATACGATTAATTTTATTTATTCCTTTTCTATAGTTGTTCTCCGTTTCTTAAATCTTCTTCTCACTCCATTATGCCTTCGCTGTCTTATTTTCTTGGTATTTTAAATTTTCTGCTTCCTCTCATCTTTCCTTGTTCGTGTCAGTCTTTCTGTTTACCTTCACTGTAAATGCTTCGAGATTAAACGCCTTGATTTTCATGGAACATTACAGTTACATTTCCATCTCATTCACGAAATTGTTCTACAAATCCATTCAAATTGCTGGATTCAAATGAAACTTTCCTCAGCAGCAGAAACTCGCATCTTCAAAAATGTCCAATTCTACTCAGAAAATGCGTTGTGTGAATGTAATTTTGATAGAGCAAGTACTTTTTTTAAAGAACCTTTCGGAATCTTTGCAGAATACGCCAGGTAATTTATTTATGCACTAGACGAAATCGTGTACCAAAATTTTGTTTCATTATTTTATATGTAACAAGGAAGAATAGAATTTATGGCACTGGTTAATTTGACTCAGAATTGTTGCTGAGAAACAAATTTAGTAGTTTAGCGTTCATTAGTCCTGCCGCTAGCAACGACAATTTTCGCAATCGAAAAATATTGAATTTTATCATTCTAGAAAGGGGTTCTGTTAATAATATAATCAGATTGTCAATTCGACTTCTGACTTCATAAAGAGTTATACATTGTTTTTATTTTTAAAAAATGTCAAGATCGCTGCTGTTTATGTCAAATTGCTGACGAGTGATATCCTTTCTATTTTTCAAAACGCTGTTATCAATAACGCATGCGCAGTTTCAAACTTGATATTTCTAAATGATAACAAAAGTAAAGGTAACTATTTCTGGTGATTTTCTAAGCGTAGATATGGCACAGGGCCGAAAGTATTGAGCGCCAAATGAAGACCGAATCCACTACTCTGTCATAATTGTTCTAACGAGACAAGCTTGCAGTTACATCACGTCGAGGTGCTCTATCATGATTTTCTAAGCGTAGCTAGTATGTAGCAAAAGACCTAAAGCATGATCGAACTCACTACACACTTGTAACTGATTTAAGCTAGGGAAGCTTGCTAATAATTACACCAAGTCGTGGTACCAACTTTCGCAGGGTCTATTAGATGTAGCATAAGGCTGAAAAGATGGAGTACACAGTGTGGATCGACCTTAGTTTCCAGTCGTAATTGATCTAGTGAGACAAGCTTGCTGACAATTATAACACGTCGAGGCGCCTTATGGTAATTTTCTAAGCAAGGCTTAGATGTGCAACAAGGCTGAAGGCATGGAGCACCCAGTGAATTTCGAACTGACTATTGAGTTGTAATAGAAATAGTGAGACAAGATTGCTTAACATTACAGCACGTCGAAGTGACCACTGTAACATTTTAGTAAACGCGGGATCAAATTGTACACTCTGATCATATTAGGAGTAAAACCTGGTCTGTTGATATATGCAAAAAGGACTTAATTTATTTGCAGAAAGTTAGATAACTATAAATAAGTAAATCGACACGGAGTCAATTACGTCTACGTCACAGCCTCGAAGTCGACACAACACCTGCTTCTAAAATGATTTTTTTTTTAAATTAATATATTTCGATTCTGATAAATACCGGGGCTTGCGGAATCTCTAATGAATTGTAATCTAGTAAAACTGTAGAATGAATTCTTCAATATCTTTTACAAGTGGACCAGTCATTTTAAGTAGTGTCGATTTTATTTTTGTGTACGATGTAACCGCTTGTTTTTGTTTTTTTGTTGTTTTTTTTTTGCTTTTAATCATTTTCTGTATTGGTATTTTATTATGATTTTTCGTTTTTTTTTTTGTTTTTTTTATTATTAAATATGATTTTATAGCAATGTTCTGGTTCGGCACGAAGGTCATCTAACTACGTAAACAACCGTAAATTTGATAGAAAAAAATGAATTCTGTTCAGGCATAAAAATACAATTATCACTGAAAGAGGCCATCTTTCCTGGGCGTTAAATACGCGGAATCGCCTCGAATGCTCCATACGTAGAAGTATATATGGTAAGGAGGCGGCCATAATCTTAACAACATAAAATATCCATATGTAACAGTGTTGATATAACGCAAGGGAATAAAGCTACAAAAGATTCCTAAATAAAGTAGCGAAGGAAAGCGAGAAGAAAGGACTAAATATAAACTGCAAGAAGTCTGAATGCTCAGTTGGTATCAAAAGGTTTGAGCCCAAAATGCAATTTACAAATCGGAGATACCAAAATCAAACAAGCACACACATTTAAATATCTTGGAAGTGTTCTAACATAGGACGGAAAGTGAGATTCAAAGACGCAGTTTGGATGAACAAAGATGCTTTCCAAAACTTAGGAGAGTATTGAGAAACAGAAAAACTCCGTTAGAAAAAAAAACGAATATTGACCTGTCACGCGATATATGTCCTCCTATATGCTGGTCGATTTCTGCAGAGATGAAATGAAATGAGGTTCTACAGAAGGATGCTGAGGATATCATGGATTGAACAAGTGAGTAACGATGAGGTTTTAGGAAAAATGGAAACAAAAGGGAAACATACTTAACATCGGGAACAGGCAGTTAAAATTTCTGAGTGAATGTCGAATGAGTGCTTGAAAAATCTGATACTCACAGGCCAGTTTGAGGGTAAGAAAACAACGCATTACATAGCTGACGAGTTTGAGTAAATGGATGGGGGAACATGGTATAGGAGAAATACGGAAAAGAAAAAAATTATTTAGTGCTACAAATTGCGGAGAGCCATGATCGACTATTTTCTGAAAGGACATGGCGCATAAAGAAGAACTATTCGAAAAGCCACTGTGGATAGAGGCTCGGATTGAGAAGTCGGAGAGCCGATTTCGAATTCTAATCAAGTCCATTACATTCACTTATGTGCTAATACTCTTGGGAAAGGTATAAAGCCTCATCTCCCACCCACCTGCTAGACCTGGTTCGATACCTTGGATGGTCTGCCGCAGAAAGAAATGGTAAGCTACATGGGGAAAAATCTGCCTCTTCAATATCTTCGTGTATCTCGCATGGCACATAACTGATTGACTCTTTAAACCCTCTTTGAACCTAATATCCAGCAGGACATTTGTTCTCCAATTAAATCGAGTACATTTCTCTTTTCTGAATTCATTTTTTTTCTCATTGTATTATTTTTCGAAATGTCTCTCTATCACTTTTCCCTAAAGCATTCACTTAATAGTTTTATTTTTATCTAGTAAGAGACAGAAGATATTGTGTCAAACATAATGCAAGCATACAGACTAAGTCAAAGATTTTTATTTTCGTACATTTTTTAAAAAAGAAAAGAACGTTAAGCAGTAATCAATAACCTATCTAATCATGGTTGCTCTACTCGAATTTGATCAAGCATTTAATATATTCACTTCATTTGGACCCTTCAAAAATCAATTTCGTGGAATGTAATGCACTTAGTAATAATGCTATAAAAAGAATGCCAAAGAAGTGAAAAGCTTATTTTTAAAATGTAAGCTGTGGTGCCTATCTATCCTAGAGAAATGTCATCGTTATTCGAACTAACATAGTCAAAATAGGTTTTTGTTTTTTATTTTTAAGAAAGGGAGATAATTAGTAGTTGTTATAAAGAAAAAGGAAACAGCTTTTAAATTTTAATGACATTTAATCATCAGAATAAATATTATATGATTATTTGTGATTGAAATGAGTATATATGTTACTTAATTTTTCAAGATTCTTTCATATCTAAAAATGTATTTAAATAAACTATGTGCGCTGTAAACCTAAAGATACCCGAGAAGAATAGTTAACGTCACTAAACATGTTTCTCCCATTTGTCTTTCCGAAGTGTTTTGCATATATTATATTTGAAGAGTCCGTTTGAGATCATATAAAATGTGTGTCGGCGGTACCCAACTTATTGACTGAACACCAGCTGTATATGACAGATTTAAATAAATCTTAAATAATATGGAAGTAACCATTTTTGACAAAACACCAAGAACAAAAAATATAAAAAAACGAAAATATGAGCGCACAATCAATGCGTTTATTATTTTGCATATTTTAAAATATTTTACTATATAGATATCGCGATGAAATAAAAAGAATATTAAATGTGGTTTGTCGAAGGACCAATTATATGATATGAGCATTATAATCGAAAGAAATGAAACAGCGGTGAACCGATGACAAGTCAAGTGTCGGTGTTACCCCATCTTATTTGCGAGGACACTTCCTAGATGCCAGTCTGTTTTGGAAGACATAAGGAAGGCATATAAATACTCTAGCTCACTTTCTGTGTTGAGGTGGGATAGTAGCAACACGGAGGATATTGCTTCCGGAAAGCCGACTAGTTAATTTCAAACTAACTGCGTGGATACTCAGACAAGTACAAAACCAACAGCTTATTCGATGAACCTTTTATTTCTTTTCAATTGTCCACACAAACGTAAATATAATTATATCTTTCTCTATTTATGCAAGCCCTTATTCTATATAAATATATCTATAAATAATTTATCATTAAGCCAGAGGAACAAGCCAAGAGAAACAAGGTTCTATTATCCTTTTTAAGAAATGCGAGTCCCTCGTTGTGTCTTTGCGATATTTATATCTACTACACTTTATTTAACGGAAAAGAAGTGTAAGACAAGGATGTGTCTTCTCACCGGAATTTTTCAATCTATGCAGCAAGGCAAATCTGAGAGAATTATAAGTCCACCCAAATTCTTTTTTGGAGGCCACAATCTTAACAGCATAGGATAAGCATATGACACTACAGCAGACACTGAAAGAAAACTACAAAAGCTCCGACATAAGGTAGTGAACAAAAGCGAAAAGAAAGGATTAAACATCAACTGCAAGAAGACAGAATGCATGCTAGTTTGCAAAAGTTTGCAAAAAAAAAAAATGTACACAAAATAGGAATTACAAATCGGTGATACCAAAATCAAACAAGTTCAAAAATTTAAATATCTGGGAAATGTTTTAATTGAGGACGGAACGTGCGACTGAAATCAGAAGGCACATTCAGATAATCAAATAAGCCTTCCTGAAGCTAAGCAGAGTATTAAAAAAACAGAAACATTTCCTTAGAAACAAAAAGAGTACAGGAATCCATCGATTAGTCCGGCTAATATGTACATAGGTAACTATAAAAAAATCTAATTTCAATTACTATGGTTAAACTGAAGAAACATTTACAAGAATTGAGTATTATTTTAGCACTAATTGAATTTTGCTATACAACAAAATTACGAACTAATTGGAAGTGCATTAATCAAATACGCATTAATGAAGGGTTGTCTGTACTGAACTGTTACAGGATATCTGACTTCCTATATAGCAGTGGATACTGGGCAATCTTCTCAAAGATGTAGAGGAGACTTGAAACAACAGAAATGTGATTTTACAGAAGGATGCTGAGGACACCATTGACCGAATATATTAGAGATAACGAAGATTTAAAGAAAATGGAAACAAAAGGAATCATATATTTCACAGCAGGAAGAAAGAGTTGAAATTTGTAAGACACGTAATGAGGACAGGGAGCTTAGTAAATCTGATACTCACAGGACAGATTGAAAGTAAGAGGGTCATAAGAACATAAAGCATAACAGATTTAGTGAGCTCAAGTAAACGGATGACTGGACATGGTGTAGGAGAAATAACAGAAAGAGATGCAACGGAAAGGAAGTTGTGGAGAGCTACGCACTCGGGGACCTACCAAAATATAGAAGAAGAACAGAAAATTTTAATAATTAATGTTAATGTTCCTTTTATTCGATAATAGTTTTTATTCTTACAAACCTTAGAGTAAATATGTTTTAATAGATATCCTTGTATTTTTACACAGTGAATTTAATTTCTAGCTGCCTAGAGTTCGAAAGTCTTATTGAAGAAAATGTCTCTCACCACATAAATCAAAACTGCATTCCATTTTTAATCGGGGAAATCAGTTCCAAGCAAAGAGTGCAATACCATTATGCCCACTATATATAATGTTTATAGGCATAGGAAATAAAGTCAGATAATATAAACTAGGTAATTAATTAATAATGTGTTTCTCTGAGTGCATTTACGTTAAGTTTATATATATATATGCTCATTTTTCATCTTTAAAAAAGCGCTTTCTCCACCTGTGGCTTAATACGCAACGCTGTCAGTTTTCAGACTGATGAATTACTCCGAGTAGCTCGGACTCCCTGGAAGATGTGAGCCTTTATCGAATCACCATCCCCAAAACAGTTTCCAACCAAGGCTATAGAACGCAAACTGACCTGCTATTTGACCCATAGCCGCGGTTGATCATAGTTTTCCCAAGTGTATTTGCAGGTAACTGAATAAGATGAACGAGGCTGGAAGTGGAGCTGTCCGTTTTCGTATCCAAAACTGCTTTCCATTACACCGTTCGCGCTTCTTAAAAAAACTTTTACATTATGAAAAAGTATACGTTTTATATCTATTTGATTAAATCTCTGACATTTCACTGTATGTATACACTTTGCATACAGATAATATTTTTGAAGCAATGTTTATAGAAATGCCCTCATATAGAGGCGCATATGAGGAGAATGAAAATAAACTAATAAAAAAAAGTAAAGTAATAATAGAAAATAAAGAATTTCATTTTCCCATGAAGGGTTTCTGGTCACTACGACACTACTTCCGGAAAGGAGATGATCGTTCTCATTTCTCTTTCGAACCATTGATTTCGGACGAGTTTGGTAGTCGTCCCAACCAAACGGAGATTCAGTCACCCTTACTCAATGCCCGGTTGACTGGTGTCGACAATTTTCTATACCTCCGCATCTTGTACCTACCTGTGTCAATAAACAATAGCCAGTCATTTTCTAATCTACTTTTGTTTATTGCGGTCCACCGACTTTCAACTCCAGTTTGTAGCACGACGTTAAATACCAAAACTCTACACATACATATACAATGTCTATTATATTTACTGATATATATATATATATATATATATATATATATATATATATATATATATATATATATAATTTGTGTGAAGCTATTATGCAAATCAAATAAACCACAATAACTCAAAGAAATCTGAAACAATATTTGCCAAATTATATATATATATATATATATATATATATATATATATATATATGATGAAAGCATAGACTTTAGAAATCCATGGCAATATTTTATTTAAAAGGATACCCATGAATTACTAAAGTCTCGCTTTCGTCATTATTATATTTGCTCTATTTTTACATTGAGCTCTTTTTGGATCTATATCCTACTTTGGAATTATCCCTACTAATTATTAAATAATTTTACACTCACACACACAGAAACATATATATATATATATATATATATATATATATATATATATATATATATATATATATATATAGATATATATATATATATATATATATATATATATATATATATATATATATATATATATATATATATATGTGTGTGTGTGTGTGTACCACCCCGATATGAAAACATGAATTTCGGATAACTACCGGGTATTTTATAAATGCTTAATCAATGTATATGCATTCAATTAGAATATAACTGAATCAGTTTTCCGTTTCTCGCGAGAAAGACTTATCGACGAGAAACAAAAGGTCGACAAACCAATGGTGGGTAATTTTATGTAAAACGTGATGGACTGAGGCAGCCAATCAAAAAGGGCGAAAAAAAAACTTTATATGCATTTGAAAATATGTCAATAATTAAATAAATGAATGAATAAACATTAAAAAGGAAATGAGGTTTGGATTAAGAGAGTAGTCTCCATGCACAGATGGCTATTTATTTATTTATTTTTATTTATTTTTAAATAGGTTTCGTCCGTCTGCTTTGGAGCCGATTAAAGATGGTAAAAATAACTGTGTTTGCTATCATTTCGATGTTCTTTTGTGAGAGCATTTGGATTTGAAATTCACCAGTAATGTACATTTAGAGCTGGTACCTTCTGAGATTCGCTAAAGATTAGCATACCATGATGAAAAAATACCCCCAAATTTTCACATGTTTATTAACATGAAAGACAAGAGGATATATTTTTATTATTAAATTATTTTTCTGTATCGTTTTAAAAAAAATTCCAAAATAATCATACTTCTAAGAACGTTCCTAATTTTGGTCAAAAATCTTAATTCTACGCATCAGTGCTATGGCCAAAAATTAGTATAGAACATCTTAGCTTGTTTTTGCAGTGAAAAACACACTGAATTGAAACTTGTTGCCAAAATCATTTTAATGCCTGATTTAAATCAAACCTTGAGAATATATTCACAAATTACTAAAAGTATTTAAGAATTTTTTTTTTTTAGAATATCTTGGTAAAAATAGTTTTACATTTGTTACCCCTACTTAATTTATGAACTTTCGATAAATAAAATTCTGTAACACTTAATGTTTACATTATTTAAAAGTAGAACTCTTTAGAGATTTTAAATCATCATTTTTTTTTAAGCAGGAATGACAGAGTTGCAACTGTGGAAAATTATACTGAGATGTGTCGGCTCTTGGGAACAGTTCCCCGAGGCCGCGTCCTCTCATTAAGTAGAGAGAGGGATCGGTGCTCGCACCGAGTTCAGCGCAACCGACATTTGCAGGGGCCTCGGGGAATTTTTGTTCCTAGCCCGGGAGTATGCTCTCGGGCCCCTCACATTAAACAGACTTTGTATCACAACAAAAATTCGTGGGGGAGGAATTTTCGAGTAAGTAGCAAATTACTATAAGTGATTTGTAACACGATTATTTATCATCTCTCAGTTGCGTCTCAGTCTTTGGGCAGGTACGCACAGTTGTGGCTCCGTCGAAAGACTGAGTGGCAACTGAGTAAATTTATACTGAGAGGTGCCCAGCCCTTGGGAAGAGCTGCTCGAGGCCGCGGACTCTCATTGCAACAGAGAGAGGGATTGGTGCTCGCACCGAGGCCAGCACAGCCGACTGTTGCGGGGGCTCGGGGAATTTTTGTTCCTAGCCCAGGTATAATCGCTCGGGAACAACAAATTAAACCAACTTTGCGCCACAACGCTACTTCGTGGTCGTTCGAGTAAATCCCAAGTTACTATAACGTAGAGCTGGGCGTCTTTGAACTGCAGAAATTGTGGGAGAATTGAGCTCCAATTTCGCATTTCTTCATATAGATTACGTAATATAGGTTTTACTTAATGAGATATTTTTCTCTAACTCTTCAAATGTTGAACGTATAACTAATTCTAATTAATAGTTTCCCATCTTCACACTATATAAATTTTATCTTGAAAATTGTCCGATGTTCTGTTACTCATGAAATAAAAAATAATTGTTTATATGGAAAGTAAGGATCTACGTACATCAATTTTAAGTTCTTCTTTAGTTTATTGCTGCCTATTGCATCAACTCCTCCTTAGCAATTGTGATGATGACCAAACCAAGTGTGCTTCACAGGAGCTAGCTTAAATGCCCCCCGATAAGGCGGCTTTTCAGCTATTTATAAGAAAACGTGCACTGCAATTTTGGATACTAAAGGGAAAAAGAGTTACTCCCCTTGAACTATGAAAGTAACGATAATGGTATATATATATATATATATATATATATATATATATATATATATATATATATATATATATATATATATATACATACGCGTAAGTGAATATAACGAATCCAACGAGAACTGGAACTCGATTTTCCGATTTCAATTTCAGAGCCGTTTCCTATTACTCCACCAGTACATCTAAGCGTACAACACCTGGGATTCCCAAGCGGTCAGCCATCTTGACAGGGATCACACCCGATATTGCAGTAATCTTATTGTAACCATTGTTTCAAAGCGATATAGCCGCAAGCTAAGACTGGAGAGTAAGTGAATGACAAAATGGAAAATGTAATGCTTTTCGTCCTTCAAAAGTTAACATCAGACTAAATTAATATCCTTTATAATGTAAGGATATACATTTGTAGGGTTCAGTGTGAACCATTGAAACAAAAATGCCCGTTAAATAGTTCATGGAGAGGAACGCTAAAGATGAAAACAGGCTAATCTGAAAATGTATATTTAAAAATTATTATATTCTCTGTAGAGCCTAGACGAATTCATTCAGTTTATCAACGCTTCTGTTTGACTATTTATAACGTTTGTTTTTAGACATCCAACAGGCATTTGTCTTTTAATAACTATATATATATATATATATATATATATATATATATATATATATTTAAATACATTTATGATATGTTTAACGTTCTTTTTATAGATACAAGTATTTAAGCAAGTGCTCTGTTTTATAATAAACAGTATTAAATGACATATATTATTATTATTTATTATAAAACAGAGCATTTTAAATAAATTGTCGGACGCTGTCCAATTCAATATATATATATATATATATATATATATATATATATATATATATATATATATATATATATATATATATATATATATGTTAAGTCTTGTGTGCTGAACGGAA
The DNA here is from genome assembly GCA_964036315.1 of Acanthosepion esculentum. Classification (NCBI taxonomy): domain Eukaryota; kingdom Metazoa; phylum Mollusca; class Cephalopoda; order Sepiida; family Sepiidae; genus Acanthosepion; species Acanthosepion esculentum. The sequence continues at coordinate 7,180,907 of OZ038505.1, forward strand.
TCTAAAAAGATTTAAAATAAATATATTCTTGGAAATTAATAAAAACATAAGGCAATGAAAACGTCTAAAACAGATGTTGTCTGTATTATTAAAAGTGAATTTGGCACAATCGCTGGCGGACAGTGCTCCAGTGCGTGCAACGATGAATACTTCGATAAAGGTTTAAATGTTAAATTGAGTATTTAGGAACATCAGATGAGTAGGAATTTCTTACAACGTTTCGAGCGTTGAACGCTCGGGCCTTCTTCAGGTGGTTGGAATGTTGAACTGAACCCTTTATTTTGCTCGCTAGGGTAGACTCTTCTAGTTCCAGTTGCCATGTCTAATGGATGTCACTTATGAGTTATCTCCTGTTAATTCCCCTCACCACCGCCTTAACCAGGTTTTGAACTCACACTCTTTGGGTCTTGTCACTGTAGAGTTCTGCGTTTTTGTTTTGTTTTTGTTGACTGTAGTTGAAGTAAACAAATATACTTTTTATAAAATAAATGGGGTGCATACTCAAATACGAGTATTCACTAAAAATAATGATTATATATATATATATATATATATATATATATATATATAGTTTATTATATGTATGTTTTATAAAATGTTTCACTTTTTCTTTCTAAACACGGTCAAGATATTATGTCCATGTTCAAAGTTAATATTATTAAGTGTTGGTTTGTTTGTTTTTATTAATAAGGCTTCCGTTATTTTTATCCTTTTCTGCCTGTGCATGATGCTATTAAAAGGCTAAAAATATTGGAAGCCTTATTAATAAAAACAAACAAACCAACACTTAATAATATTAACTTTGAACATGGACATAATATCTTGACCGTGTTTTGAAATTTTAAAAGATATATATGTGTGTGTCTGTGTATATATATATATTTATATATTGTGTGTTTATCCGAATCTAAAAATAAATACGCTAAAATTCACCTCACCGTACCGTACGCTGATGGCTTAGCGGTTAGAAGTTCGGACTGACGCAAATTCAGTCGGGTTTCGATCCTAGCTAGAGGCAACCGGACGTCTAGCCGCACTGATGAGCTGCGAAACAGTCTGTCTGCGGATGACAAAAATATATATATACATAAAAATGTAAAGAGAATATCATTAATTTAACGGAGAGCTCCTTACCAAAAGTAGAACAATAAATGATTATTATAGTTTATTACATTTGAACACACATATTACTTCTAAAAAATGCATTATTGTATCGATGCACAACACGTGTTTACTGGACACGCTTCATGGTGCACAACACGTGTTGTGCATCAAAATAATAATGTATTTTTGTATCAGTAACTCTGCTGTTCGATAAAAGTGACTCACCTGATTTTTTTTTTACTAAATGTTCTCTTCTCCGATGAAACTAAATTCAAATGATAAGCGATCTAAAGTCCGAAGAAGAAACTTTGAAAGCTCTTTGAATTTTTCAGTAAGTAATGTCAACCATCCGGTCAGTATAATGTTCTGGGGATGCTTTTCTTTTCATGGAACTGGTTTCTTAAAACATATTCAAAAGACCCTCAGGAGCGAGTAGTACAAGAGAATTTTAGAGTTTTGTCTGCTCCCTTCTGCTGAAAGTGGGCAAATCGCCCCAACCAAGCTCATTTTTATGCGGGATAATGCTCCCTGTCACAGATCAAAATTGATGAAGGAATATTTTGATGAGAAGTAGATGAGTGTTATGACATGGCCTCCCCAATCTCCTGACCTCAACCCCATAGAAAACTTATGGAGCATTATAAAGTACAGTCTCTCGAGAAAGCAGTTGATCAACAAAGAGGATTTGATTGTGAATTTCACATGCGAATGGAATTCAATGCTTGGAGATGAGATTTGTCAGAACCTAATCAAGTCAGTGCCAAAAAGGGTTGAAAAGTTTATTCAAAATAAAGGAGGACCCATAGATTATTAAATATTTCGAACTATATTACCTATTATAAATAAATTATACCCCTATTATTCTTTGTTTAAAGCTGTTCGGTTATGTTTGTATTGATTACTAGTTGCAGGAAATATGTAAGTCATTTTTTTTGCACAATTTTTCTATAAATCTCATTTATATCCAAAATTATAATTATCAATAGAATACCTCAGGGTGAATAAACATTGTTTTACTAGGTGGTTGGGAAAGGGTCTTTATATTAGTAAGATTAAAAATTAGTTTAACCCCAAAAACAATAGGCGAAAAAAATTTTAATTAAAAAAAATCAGTGAGTCACTTTTATCGAACACCACTGTATGTTCGAATGTTTGAACCTATAATTAAGAATATATGTGTGCGTGTATTTGTGTTTGTCTGCATGCCCGCAATGTACAATTGAATTTCTTTAAAAAAAATCATATTTTTATCAAAATATGCTTATATATTTCACTTAAAATACATTAATTTTATAGGTAATCTTATTACAAATTGTTGGCAAGTTTACCGTTTACTGGACACGCTTCATGGTGCCAATGGGGAAGCAGTAGCTACCCACACTATTATTTTTAGTTGCAGTATATTTTTGCTCAAACATTCTGAGGCTGACCTTTTAGGTCAGATGATAGATAAAACAGACAAGTCGATTTTGATTGGCTGAGCCAAGCTTGGGTATGAGTTATAGATTAAGGTTTTACGGGAGTTGCTTTTTGGACAGAAAGCTAACTGGACGTATTATATTGCGTTTTTGCATCACCCCAGTGGGGAAGGTTTTTTCGACAGAATTGTTGTTACACGTCAAAGAAAATGGACGTGTAAGATTTTTGTTTTTAAAGCGTCTTACTAGTAATGGATGTAGAAATTCCCACTTGAGAGGATGTACCGTTAATTTAAAAGTTCTCTTTGTTGATGCTTTTCGTCTCTGAACCCAAAGAACATTTCGCGAAACCAACCAAAAGAAGAAGAGGATTGAACTAAAGCAACTGGCGATTTCCGGTGAGATTAGACCAGCACTATAAAGAAGGGGCTATGCAACACTCTGAGGTATACAAAGAGAAAGAAAGGAATGTTTTTTTCAAGGGTACATATAATTTGAAGAGATCTATAATTTTACTTGCAAAGATATTCGACTCAATTTTTTCTCCAAATCTCGTTGTTTTCTTCTAAGTCTTGATGGCTAAATATTTCCCTTAAAATCTCTATTATGCATCAGGCTCATCCAATAAAATTCTATATTCACATCTAAATAATATTACTGTTGAAAAACAGTTTTCATGTATTGCTTTGTCAACTTATTTCTGTTTATTATGTATATTATCGGTGATAATGTTGTTCTTTTCATCTTTATATAATGTTTTTAATATTTTGCATCGTTTCCATTAGCAACACCAATTTCTCAAAATATTGTCTTGCTGGTGGATCTCCAGCTCGGGATTTCTGCCGATGTCAGAACTATTTACTGTCACAATATTAAATCTGAATGTTTCGACGAAGTAGAACTGGTAGTTACGCTCGAAATGATCTTCAGTCAGTTGTTAATCGGGTTAAGAAATGACTTTTAAATTTTACCGCCTCCAAAAAGAAACTACTATCGTTTAATCACAATAGGGAACCAAATTTATTTTTCATCAGTATGACTGATGCTAACCTCCAGAAAAAAAAACGTGTCTTCTTGGTTTCACATATTCCCTCTGACATGAAGTTGAGTGATAATATTGAACAACCTGCTCGGTCTTCTTCTAGGGAAGTTGTTTCACTGTGTCATACAGACATTTTTTTTCACCACATTTATAAATCTACCAATCGTAAAAGCATTGGAAATTGCTGACATATTTTGTTTGTAACTTCTTCAATGTATCTTCAGATTCTCGATAAAATCCAAAGGCAGGTCTGTAATTTTATCAGTTTTGAGCTATCATCTCTAATTTACTCATTTTCCTTCGCCTCGACGTGTCTTCCTGCGTCTTTTCTATCAATATTCTCTTGTCAGTTGTTCTAATGAACTCTCATGTTTACAGATTGAAAAAAAAGATCTCACCGTTTTAATGGTGAAAGGAGATTTATTCTGATATTGTTTTGTTCGTATCTCTCGACTGTTGAAACATCTTCAAGATACTTGGTCCCTTTCCACCTATAATTGGATGTAAAAGAGGATACATTTATAAAGCAATTGTTAAGTTTGATGAAAATTCATTGAAAGATAAACGAAAAATAAGAAACCCGTAAAAGAAAAACAGCCATTTTTCGCTATTTATGCGGATTTTCTCTATATGGGTGGACTTAATTATAAAGCTAAATGAGTGTTAAACAATCAACATATTGTCGGCTACAGTTTGTATTAGATTGCTTGCAAACTGAGGGAGTTTTTAGTTTAAAATGTCGTTTTTCTCGATTTTTCGCTAGAAATGAAAATGAGGTATCTGAGCTCGACATGATGTAAGTAACCTACATCGCGAGTTTGAACGAAATCGGAGGAAAAAGTTGAATCTATTGATTTTTGATAAACTTTTTTTAAATTATAGATATATTCGGGAGACTAGCAGAAACGGGAGAAAAGCGTACCTATGATCACAAAAAGGATCTTATACAAAAAAGCAAGTGCATTATTCATGCAAAGACATAACTTGAACCACAATTTTGATGTAAAGAATGTCACATTTATTAAAATGTAAGTAACTTACTTATGCAGACAATTCTACAGAATGTCTTTAGCGAATCTTACCAAAATCTAAATCTACACCCGATGTTTTTCCAAAATCACGTTTCCTAATAGAAATAATCCTTTATATTGGCTTAGGAAAAGAGTATATTTTTTAGGAAACGAGATATTTGAAAAAAAATCCAGGTGTATATTTAAATTTTGTTACCATCCGATAACGACATTATATTTTTTAAAATTAAGTGAAAACGTTAAATTCAAAGCTTTCTATTTATTTAAAATATCTAATGCATAAATGAATTTGTCAGACTAGAATAATATAAATAATAATCACATTATAAAAAATATAAAATTAAAAATATCAAACATATATATTAAAATAATTAACAATTACATTTAAAAATTTTATCTAAAAAAATATTAAAAATATATTAAAATATATTAAAAATATATTAAATATTAAAAATATAAAATATAAAAATATAAATATATAAAATATATTAAAATATTATTAAAAGAATAAACTTAAATTCAAAGCCTTCTATTTTTAAAATATCAAATGCATAAATTAATGTATCAAACTAAAATAATATAAATAATAATTGCATTATTAAAAACAACAATAGTAACATTTACTCATTTTCGTTTATTATAAATTAAATTATATCATTTAGCATCTTCCATAATTTAGCTTGAACTTTGCCTTAAATATATTAATGAGACTTCTTAATTTGAAAGTCTGTGAAAAACTAACGATATGTTTTATTGTGTATGGAAATTTATTACAAAATAAAATCTGAAGTAAGTAAATGACTTGATCTTTGTGTGAGCCTGATGGAATCAATGGTTAAGTGTGCGTGACCAAGTTGGAGCATTTCGTCTGTGGCTCAACTTGGGGAGGGATAGGTTCCGCCAGGTTTATTTGACTAATAAACAGTACGCGAAAACGAATCTCTCTTCGGCTTCCAACCAAGGTATGAGGCGGGAACTAGGAGGGCCCAGTTGCATGTCGACGCTACGACTACACCCGGTCTTAGGTGTGATGGTTATGAAAACTATGGTGTGTTATATTGAACAGAACACACAAAAAATCAATGGATAATTAAAAATGCTTCCATCTGAAGAGCCAGAAAATGTAGGCCTCCGTCTAATTTGAACTAGAATAAAAAATGGTTAATAGAACTCTGTTTTTCACTAGATACAAAAATATAAACACAAGACTGCTTTGCATAATATTAAAAATGGCAGATATTGGCTGGGATTGTACCCAAGATGATAAGTAACCATCCAGAGGGTGATGTTTTATTTAGGTATTTTGCCTCTGCAAAATATGTGGTCGCCGAACTCTTACATGCTACTTGAATCATTAACTCATAATTCCTTATTTTTCATTCATTAATTTCTGTGTTGTTCGCTTCGAACATTATCTTCCTTCATTTTGGCATCAGTCGATACTTGATTATTCATTTTTCTCTCACTGGATCATTACTTACATTCTTCATTACTTTCTCCCTTTCCTTGATCTTCTCTTCATTTTGCTATGATTTTTTTCTTTCCTTCATTTTATTCATTCGATATTTCCTTCCTAACATCCTTCTTTCTTCTGTCGCTCGATCTCGATTTTTTTCTTGATTCTTTCTATCACTCCTGCAACTCTTTCTTATTTCTCAGTCAATTGCGACTTCCTTACTTTCTCCGTTCCCTTCATTCTTCCTCTCGTCTGCTAATCCTTCTTTCATAGATATTTCGAATCTTCCTCGCCTCCTTCCTTCCTTCCTTTCTTTCTTCCTTCCTTCTTGCATACATATGTCTCTCTTTTACTCTTTCGACAAATCTGTCTCAACTGCGTCGATTTTGTCTCGATGAACATCATCGTCTCTCTGCTTTCTTTCCTATATTTCATCTTTTCTTTCTCCGTCTGCCAATCAGTTTGTCCTTCCTGTTTGCCTTTGTCTACCTTTATTTCAAAACAGAATTATTTTTTTACTGTCAGCCGAAGGTTCAAATTGAAATAATTATCGCCAAATTGAACGAAAACAGAGTATTTTCCTTTTCAGCTCTCGAAATTTATAATAATTTTCGGAATTATATTTGCACAGTGTTTGACTTCCAAACTAAACTAGTTCGTTTTACCCAAACGCACATACCCGCATACACAAACAAGCGCCTGTACATATATATATATATATATATATATATATATATATATAGATATATATATATATATATTTTATATATATATATCGATATATATAGATATATACATATATTTGTATATATATATATGTATATATATATATGTGTGTGTATATGAACTAAATTTCTCTGTTTTATTGATTTTATTCCATCTTTTACGAACATTCTGTCCTGTTTACATAGAAATGTATGATAGAATCAATCACAATATGTTCAAACATGGTTACGCAGAGGACACCTAGAAAAGGAATCATTCTGTACTCATTAATTACCCTGTATGGAAACCATCAAATGCTTTGTGGGAATATCAATTCATACACTCTAAGCATCGAATGTAAAGACAAGAAATAAATAAATATATATATATATATATATATATATATATATATATATATATATATATATATATAAAGGACTATAATGGAGTACGTTTCATTAGCATTAAAAAATCACACATATCAATTACATTCTATTTTTATCTTAGCATTTCACTACTGAATATTTGGAATTAAAATGTATACATTTTTGTCGGGAAGACCAGCTGAAATTAGCGTCTGTTCTAACGTAATTTCAATGAAAAAATAAAATAAATTGAATAACATATGTATTTTTTCTTTTCGCATCAGTAGTTTTATAATTTTAAACTTAATAGAGATTAAATTTAGATTTTAAAAATTGGTAATTTTTTACCTTTAATTTTAATATCAAATTTTATCATATAATTTAATACTTATAGGTTAGAATACATTCTATTTTAGTAAAACCCCACCTTTAAAGCTTTTAATAGCTATTATAACCTTACTTCGTTGTCAAGTTTTTTGAATTCTCGTATACTTGTATTTTGATTGGTCATTCCTGCTTATGTAACAGCGTTTCCCCTTACGAAGGATCGTTAATTCATTTGAAACTTTTAAGACCCTTTATTCTACATTCAACATCATCACTTGATAAGACACCGGAGGTGTTGAAACAAAATGGCTATTTTTGTAGTGATTTTATAACATATTGATGTTATAATTTTTAAATAAACAATTATATATATATATATATATATATATATATATATATATATATATATATATATATATATATATATTTTAATTTATATATATATTTCATTTATATCTTAGAAGTAATTTACTGTTTTTGTGTGGTTTCCCGTTGCATTCTCCACAGTGATTTATTGAGACACTACCTATAGTTAGCTAACCATTGGCCCGTCAAGTGATCATCCACCCTTTGAAGGGTACCCACCCTTTGAAGGGTCTTATTTTTTTTGCCCTACAGGTTTCTAAAACCCACTTAACTCGCAAGAATTTGGAATGAGCCAACTGGTTTAGTCGCCGACCTACCGACAGTAGCATACATGCTTATTCAAATCTCTCTCTCTCTCTCTCTCTCTCTCTCTCTCTCTCTCTCTCTATATATATATATATATATATATATATATATATATATATATATATATTTGTCATTCACAGACAGACTGTTTCGCTGTTTCACAGCTCATCAGAGTGAATATATATTTATATATATATATGATGTATGTTTGCGTAACAACCATTATTTCAAAAATATTTCGTTGAACCTGAGATACAGCGACAATTAATTTGATGAAGTTTTTATTGAGACTTTCCAGTATTCTTAATATTTGTCTTTGTTGGGGGTAATGGGATGTAAAACGTATCCACAATATCTATTATCGCAACTGCTTTCTGCCAATTCTGTAATCATTTCCTGGCTGTCTGTTTAAGATATATTCGTTATATCTGTTCGAGCTTAATAAATATGTATATATTATCAATAAAATCGATGATATATACAGATTAACCTCGATTTAGCTTCATTGAGTGAGATTCGAAATCTGTTAGCTAGATCGTTCTTCATTTATAATTATCTCACATTGTGTGCTGATATTAATAGAATAGTGTTCTATGTAATTTAAGATATTATGTATATATTAAATAAATATACGATTCGGAGTTTCATGAACAACAGGTATACCTATTTATTTATATTTTAATTATTTCAAAATCACGGATTTATATTTGTAATTTTTTTAAAGCGGAATTTTTTTTTTAAGCTTTTCATCCCAAGCAAGACTGGAAGCCACTAGCACGCAAGAGGTTACAGAAGATTTGGAGGAAGAGCAGATAGGAGTGGTAGAGGAAAGGATGTGGAGAAAGATAGTGGATCGATCAAGGCAAGGGGGTTACAGAAGATTTGGAGCGAGAGCAGATAGGAATGAAAGGGGAAAGGATATGGAGAAGGGAAGTGGAAGGAGCAACGTAACTGGAGATGTCGATTGACGTTACACTTAAATAGTTGGAGATTATATTTGTCAGGGAAACAAGAATAAGGAAGTGAGTTCCACAGGCGAGATGTGCAAGACATGAAGCTATTGGAGTAGAAGAGACGTCTACATCTAACAGTTTCAACAGTGAAGGGGTGGGAACGGGATGCCAGCCTCGTATGACGCTTAAATTCAAGAGGCCTGGGAACCAGCGAAAGCAGCTCATCGGAGCAATTACCGTGAACGTATTTGTAAAAAAGACAGAGCGAGGCAAAGGCGCGTCTGTGAGAGAGCGACTACAGACGAGATGTGAGATTTACCATTTAAGTATATTAAAGCATTGATGTTATAATTGTAAGTACATGAGAAATTGAAAATAAATAGAACAGGTACTACACGTCCCGTAATGAGTTTAATGGCAACATTTAGAAATTGAAGCGTAAATTTGAAAGGATTAAAATAAAAACAGACATAATTTTTTTTACTAAAATAGAATGTATTCTAACCAATAAGTGTTAAATTATATGATAAAATTTGATATAAAAACACACACACACACACACACACACACACACACACACACACACACACATATATATATATATATATATATATATATATATATATATATATATATATATAAAATTCAAAAATACGCTTTTAAGTAGGCGCCCGAGGGGGTCGTCAGTGATGTTTTAACTTGGTTCATCAGGGAGTTTCGGGTCTTTCAACATCATACTCCACATCACCAAATCGACCCAATCAGGGGAGATCTAACCCTGATTTCCCCTCACTTTTAAAACGCTAACAGTTACTCTGGCCTTTTTAAAGAATTCTACGAAGAAAGACCACGTATTCCGCACATCCGATTGGCTGTTTGTACAACCAATCAGCTGCGCGAACTATTTTTAAATGGCCCGCAGTGGGGACTAGCTAATTTTTTTTCGGTGGATAGCAGCTTCAATGGATAACCGAGGAGGTAATCTTAATATTCCTAAGTTTAATCCCTTCCCTAAGTGAATATATATATATATATATATATATATATATATATATATATATATATATATATATATATATATTCATAATATGGCTAGATTATTCAACAAAACATAATTGAAAAAATATATGCTGCCGAAATATATATATATATGTGTGTGAGTGTGTCTGAGTCTGTGCGCACGTCTGTGTGTCTGTGTGCGCGTGCGTGTATATATATATATGTATGTATGTATGCCTGAACAAGTCGACATAGATTCGTGTATGCATGTGAAAGTGAGTGTTCGTGTTTGTACCCGTGTGATAGATATAAAATAGATATAAAATATCAAAGGTTAGGGAAAGGTAGTAACAGAATTCAATATATAAATAAAATGAAACTAATAGTAGATGAATATATATTATTAAATGGACATCTAGATAGGGAGATACGAAAAGAAGTAATCGATAACGCACCCGATATATATATATATATATATATATATATATATATATATATATATATATATATATATATATATATATATATATATATATATATATATGTACACACAGATACAGACACAAACGCACATACACGCACAAACACAAAAACACACACACACAAAAACACACAAACAAAAAAACACACAAACAAACACACACACACAAACACACAAACACACACAAACACACACAAACAATGAAACACAAACACACACACACACACACAAACACACAGACATAAACACACACAACCACACAAGCACACACACACAAACACATACACGCAAACACAAACACAAACACACACAATACAAAAACAAACACACACACACGCAAACACACACACACACACACACACACACAAACATACAAACACACACAACCAAACACATACAACCAAACACACACACACAAACACACGCACAAACAAACACACACACAAACACACACACACAAACACACACAAACACATATACGCAAACAGAGACACAAACACAAACACACATACACACACAAACACAAACACAGACACACAAAGAAACACACACACACAAACACATACACTCAAACACAAACAGACACACAAACACACAAAAACAAACACACACAAACACACACACACACACATATATGTACATATATATATATATATATATATATATATATATATATATATATATATATATATATATATATATATATTCATAATAAACTTATTTGAATCAGATACTGATCCGAAGTTAGTGATATAATTCAGAGTGATATCGCTTCAGGTTATTCCTGAAATCTTTTATTGGTATCAATCTCCGTTTGTAATTTATATATAAATGAGTTTCACAAATGTCCATTATCTGATGTTATTCTAAGTTCAATTACATCTTGATTTAATCCACGGATACATTTCCCCCTCAAAGAATGTGCGCCTACTTTTGTCTTATCGTTTTAGCGGAGGATTTTATTTTTATTACCTACTAATTTACTTTCAATCCGTCTGTGCCACATTCTGCTTTACACGAAAAACTAGACAGAAGAATTCTACTTTATTTGTAAAAACTCAATTTCTCTGCTTTATTATCTTATTCCATCTTTTAAGAAAATCCTGTCCTCTTTACATAGAAAGGTATGATAGAAACAATCACAATATATTCGAACATGTTTACGCAGAGGGCACCTAGAAAATGTAAGATTGTGTAGTCATTAATTGCCCTGGGTGAAATCTATCAAACGCTTTGTGGCAATATCCAGTCATACACACCCAGCATCGAATGTAAGGACAGCAAATGCATGGATAAAATTAAAGGAAATAAAATGATAACGAGCTGCGAATTCTCCAAAAATTTAGTAAGGGCATCAAATTGGCAATTAGGTTTGATAAATGTGCCACGGCTGCATTTGAAAATGGAAACCTAACAATCGCATGCAATATCACCTTTTGGAATAATCTGAAATATCAACGTTCAGAAATCCGAGCAAATCGTTCAGATAAAATTGTGGAAAATCATGTTGAAAATACATGTTTGTTAATAGTTCTTGCGATACCCACTTACAAAAAAAAAAACCTTTGACAGTGCTTGAGAAACTAACTAAATACAGCGAATCTGAGACAGAAAACAAAAGAATGTGGCATCGCAAACCAACGACATTATTTGTTGTTATTGGGTCTAATTTGTCTGATTACTAAGTTACATTCTGTCCGTCTGTTCCACGTTCCCTTTTACACAAAATAGGCAAAATAGGCATATACAAAATAATTTACGATACTCTCTCTCGCTCTCTCTCTCTCTCTCTCTTAATTATTTCATTCTGTCAAGAAAATTCTTTGTGTACAGTTGCGGCCAAAATGTTCAGAACAGCATTGTTTTGTCAGAAAATTAGATATAATTTTTTATCAAAGTTGTTTTATATTCTATAATTCTTCGCCTACCTGTAGACTTCCTTGCTTCGCACGAACCACAATCATCGTAGACCTGAAGAATACCGTGAACAACACTTTTTGACTTGTTAACAATATTTGCAATAGACCTCATACTTAAATTATCCTTCTTTCGAAGCTTAATAATCTGCTGACGAATAGGTAACGGATTAAGTTGCATTATATTAACAACGTACAATGCAGATATTCTTAATGTTTAGTAAACGAACCGTCACGTAAACAAATTTTTAAAAAAATTAGAGTTCGCCGGTTAAATATACTAAAACACGGAGTAAAAGCAACCGTTCTGATCATTTTGGCCGCCATGGGTTTTGCAGTAAGTCACTAAATCATCCATAACTTTTGTATTATCCTCTCAAATTATAGAAAATCTCAGATAATAACAAATAATATCGTATTTATTGTCTATGAAAATTATAGAATATAAAACAACTTTGATAAATAATTATACCTACTTTTCTGACGAAAACAATGCCGTTCTGAACATTTTGGCTGCAACTGTATATAAAGGCAAAATAGAGACGATCTCAATGTGCCCAGACATGGTTACGCAGAAAACATTTAGAAAGAGAAAAAAATTAAGCCTCACCCAGAAGAAGTTCAAGAAACAAGAAACAATACGGGTTTTCAGACTATTATGGAAAAACAGGCTAAACGACCAAATAAAAAAAAATCATGTTTAAAAGATATACATTCTGATAGGTGATTCAGTCCCAGCTGACACAGACACACCTTTGAAAACTATGTATTATAAAAACTTATTTTACTCAGGCTTTGGGAATGACATCAACTTTAAGGAAGTTCTGTGGTGCATTACTTGGTTAACAGGGTTGAAGAACTATTGTAATATGCAGAAGCACAAATAGGATTTGGTAAGACGAAATCGGATAAAAGAAAAACTCTCGCGAGAAAAGAAGAGGGAAACGTGACTAACTATTGCACACGCAGTAGCATGGGCAATTCGAAAGAGCCACGGAAGAACTGAAGGCACATGAAGTCTCCCAGAAATGGTTGAAGTACGGTAAGCAGAAAAGAGAAACAGAAAGTGTATATGCAGGGAGAATAAACCATAGATGACCCAATGTGTCGATTTTGTTGGCAGGACGACTGTATCTGGTCTTCGTTCTTTCTTAATATAAATTATTTAAAAATAATATTCTATATATCGTTAGCCTTCTTCTATTACTCTCAATGGTACGTGAGCGCTCCGTTTTTTTTTGTTTTTTTGTAACGTTTTTTGCATAAGATGTAGAGCGAGTTAAGGCTAATACAATCTTATCGTCTTTTGTGCTCTTCCCGTGTCAGTATTATATAGGCACTGATTATATGCGTGACATCCTCTTGTTTCTGCCAAAAACGTCGATACATTGGCTCATCTGTTGTCTATGCGTTTCTTATGTAAGACATATACCTGCATATACACTTTCTGTTTCTCTTTTCTGGTCACAGTGCTTCAACCATTTCTGGGAGACTTCATGTGACTTCAGTTCTTCTGTTGCTCTTTCAAATTGTCCATGCTACTGCGTGTGCAATAGTTAGTCACGTTTCCTTCTTTTCTCGCGAGATTTTTTCTTTCATCCCATTTCGTCTTAGCAAATCCTATTTGTAGTTCTAGCTTATGGAATATGCTGAAGAAAAATGTTAAATCCAGCCCAGTAGTGATTAAAGCACGTGGCTCTATCCCATCGAAGTTTAGATTATATATCGAACAACTTTGTGTTTAAATACAGTTTGCTAACGCTACTGAAATCTTGCTTATTGTGTACGGCAAGCACACCACGAAAAGTATTGTCTCTTTGACGTAATTCTTGTGACTTCACATGCAGTATCTACCCCGGTACTCAATACATCTACACAACAACAGTACTACAATATATTCAATTAAATAATAATAATGCCTCCTAATCGACGTGTCTGTTCCTGGTAAATATAATAAGAAAATTGAAGAAGCAGGAATGCTTAAAAGAATATACCAAAGCTCCACATAGAAATCAGATCGCTATTACGTCTTTTATCCTTGGCTCGTTGAGAGCAATACCATTTAGAACTTTGGAATAAAGTCTAGTATTTCACGGTGGAGTAATAGAATGAGTAATCGGAGAGCTGAGTTCGAATTTCAGTTAATTCCATTACATTCACTTATGTGCTAATACCCTTGAGAAAGGTATGAAGGCTCTTCTTCTCCCCCCAGCTATAGGTAAACAGGACAAACCGCGTTCTTGGATGGCAACTGGTCTACCGCAGAAAGAAATGGCAACCTACTGCGAAAAAAATCTGCCTCGTCAGTAATGTATCGAAAGATACATGGTCGCCTAAGCGTGTATCGCGCATGGCACATAACTGACAACTGATTTCATTGTTAAGTGCTAATACACTTGCGAAAGCTATGAATCCATGTTTTCTCTCCCAGTTATGGGTAAATAGAAGAATGGCTTGTGTGGCAATACGTCTAGAAGAAGGACAACTCTGAATTCAAAATAGTGTATGGATCGCAAATGACTCACCCTGTAATTCGTGGTCTTCAGCTTGTCGGTCAAGAGCTTGGAGAAGGAATGGGGCTACTCCAAGCTATCTGAAAGCCAATTGAAAACATCCGATGAAGAAGAATCAAATTTGTGCTTTTCTGTCACCAGCACCAGCACCGCTACGCGGACAGAGATAGTTACTGTTAGAATGTTATGGGACTTTAAATTATACACAGACAGAAGAGACAAATCTAATCTCCCTGACATCGTGATCAAAGACCACAGGAACAGAATATGATGTCTTCTTGACATGTCAGTCTCTGCAGATTGTAATGTATCTTTCAAGATCTTAAAAAAAACTGTCAAATTACAACGATCTTGAAGTGGAAATCTAAAAAATGTGGCACATGAGGACATCAGTATTTCCACTTGTAGTTGGAGTTCTCTGATTGATTTGAAAATGTTTCGATAGACTCATTGAACTGATTCCTGGCAGCCTATACCTTAAAGTAATACAAAAGCTTGCACTCACACATACAGCTCACATATTACGAAGAGCTTTATCTATGTAAAATGTTTGTGATCTTAGTTTGTTATTTTTAAATGAACAGCGGAAGCTATCATGAAGCCATTTTTGCCCTTAGGTCTCTGGGTTAGATTCGGAAGGAAATGTATATACAGCAGAAATCAAAGGAAATAATAATAATAATAATAATAATAATAATAATAATAATAATAAGAAGAAGAAGAAGAAGAAGAAGAAGAAGAAGAAGAAGAGGAGGAGGACGAAAAAGAAGAAGAAGAAGATGAAAATGAAGAAGAAGAATGAAAAAGGATTGACGTAACTCTTCTAATAGTTTTCAAAAGTTAAAAGAACCCGATTTAAAAAAAGGAAAAAAAAAGAAAAAGAAAACTCTGTTTGGCACTGTTAATACTACTACTACTCATAATCATTTCTACCTCATACATATTGACATCTCGTTTTATGAAAACTTATAAGCAAAAGAGTTTGAATAATTTTCAAAATATATAGACATGGAAATAGACATTGTAAATATGTAGCAGATAAATACATTCACTATTCCAGTAATATATTTCATTGAATGTGACAGACAAGGAAAATCATATAAGTTTCTATTTAGTTTGTCTAATGTTATTACAGTTTTCTTTCTGTAATGTCAAAGGGAGTGCAGAAACTGTCCGTAATGATTATTGTTCCAAGCACTTTTTGCCAAAGCATTAACCATTTCAATGGTTCCGTCTTTCAGTGTTTCTCCCTCTACGGTGTATTGTGTTGAAGTAGTAGCAATCTTGGGCTACGCAAGAAGATGCGACTATGACTTTATGTTGGGGAGCTTTCTTAACAGTTTTAATGAAGTAGATTTATTTAGAACAATGACATTACCAACCAGATTTTTGATAATGAGCTCAGGCAGTTGTCTGTGATTGGCGAAATACTTTTCCTGGTTCTGATATAATTTATGGTGTTTTGTCATCCTTCGGTTTAGGGCTGTAGTCGTAGCCACTTTTGTAATGTCAACGAACACTCGTAGCCACTTTTGTGATGTCAACGAATACTTGTTGTCATTTTCGTAATGCTCGTTGTAGTAGAGACTTTGTAATTGTAGATACACTATAGTAACGCCGTTGAACAATACTGGTATCAGTCGCCTTCGAATAACATTCGCACTAATAGTACTTGATCGATAATAGTCGCTCGAAAAGTAACTATTGAATAATAATCCGAATGGTAATCCGTATAGTGATCAGTATAGAGAAATAGTATAGTGAATAGTATAGAGAATAGCGATCCGTATAATAATAGCGGATAGAGTAGAAATAGTGATCCGAATAGTAATCCGTATAGTGATCAGTACAGAGAAATAGTATAGTGAATAGTATAGAGAATAGCGATCCGTATAGTAATAGAGGATAGTGTAGAAAGAGTGATCCGAATAGTAATCCGTATAGTGATCAGTACAGAGAAATAGTATAGTGAATAGTATAGAGAATAGCAATCCGTATAGTAATAAAGGATAGTGTAGAAATAGTGATCCGAATAGTAATCCGTATAGTGATCAGTACAGAGAAATAGTATAGTCAATAATATGGAGAATAGCGATCCGTATAGTAATAGAGGATAGAGTAGGAATAGTGAACCGAATAGTAATCCGTATAGTGATCAGTAAAGAGAAATAGTATAGTGAATAGTATAGAGAATAGCGATCCGTATAGTAATAGAGGATAGTGTAGAAATAGTGATCCGAATAGTAATCCGTATAGTGATCAGTACAGAGAAATAGTATAGTCAATAATATAGAGAATAGCGATCCGTATAGTAATAGAGGATAGTGTAGAAATAGTGATCCGAATAGTAATCCGTATAGTGATCAGTACAGAGAAATAATATAGTGAATAGTATAGAGAACATCGATCCGTATAGTAATAGAGGATAGTGTAGAAACAGTGATCCGAATAGTAATCCGTATAGTGATCAGTACAGAGAAACAGTATAGCGAATAGTATAGAGAATAGCGATCCGTATAGTAATAGAGGATAGAATAGAAATAGTGATCCGAATAGCAATCCGGATAGTGATCAGTACAGAGAAATAGTATAGTGAATAGTATAGAGAATAGCGATCCGTATAATAATAGAGGATAGAGTAGAAATAGTGATCCGAATAGTAATCCGTATAGTGATCAGTACAGAGAAATAGTATAGTGAATAGTATAGAGAATAGCGATCCGTATAGTAATGGAGGATAGAGTAGAAATAGTGATCCGAATAGTAATCCGTATAGTGATCAGTACAGAAAAATAGTATAGTCAATAATATAGAGAATAGAGATCCGTATAGTAATAGAGGATAGAGTAGAAATAGTGATCCGAATAGTAATCCGTATAGTGATCAGTACAGAGAAATAGTATTGTGAATAGTACAGAGAATAGCGATCCGTATAGTAATAGAGGATAGTGTAGAAATAGTGATCCGAATAGTAATCCGTATAGTGATCAGTACAGAGAAATAGTATAGTGAATAGTATAGAGAATAGAGATCCGTATAGTAATAGAGGATAGAGTAGAAATAGTGATCCGAATAGTAATCCGTATAGTGATCAGTACAGAGAAATAGTATAGTCAATAATATAGAGAATAGAGATCCGTATAATAATAGAGGATAGAGTAGAAATAGTGATCCGAATAGTAATCCGTATAGTGATCAGTACAGAGAAATAGTATAGTGAATAGTATAGAGAATAGAGATCCGTATAGTAATAGAGGATAGTGTAGAAATAGTGATCCGAATAGTAATCCGTATAGTGATCAGGACAGAGAAATAGTATAGTGAATAGTATAGAGAATAGCGATCCGTATAGTAATAGAGGATAGAGTAGAAATAGTGATCCGAATAGTAATCCGTATAGTGATCAGTACAGAGAAATAGTATAGTCAATAATATAGAGAATAGAGATCCGTATAGTAATAGAGGATAGAGTAGAAATAGTGATCCGAATAGTAATCCGTATAGTGATCAGTACAGAGAAATAGTATAGTGAATAGTATAGAGAATAGAGATCCGTATAGTAATAGAGGATAGAGTAGAAATAGTGATTCGAATAGTAATCCGTATAGTGATCAGTACAGAGAAATAGTATTGTGAATAGTACAGAGAATAGCGATCCGTATAGTAATAGAGGATAGTGTAGAAACAGTGATCCGAATAGTAATCCGTATAGTGATCAGTACAGAGAAATAGTATATCTATAGTATCTATAGAATAGCGATACGGATACTAATAGAGGATAGTGTAGACATAATGATCAATTAGAAGCCACGCTGATTCCAATATATACATTCCCTTTATCATCTTGTGATCTACCTATTCAAAAACGGATCGCCTGTGTTTGTCTCTGGTGATCTGTGTTCAAACTCCAGTGATGGCACCAACATTTTATAACTGCTATATAACAAGCCCAATGTACATTTTTGGTGTATGACAAGCAACTCGGACTTGTACTGGGCAGTTCATTTAATACATTACATGTTGTATTCATATGCAAATCTCAACCATATAAATAACAGTTGATACAGCTGGAGGCTAAACCAATGCTAACCACACGAACAAATTAAACCCACGTGCAACTGCAGAATAAAAAAACGAATGCCCCTTAAACGGTAATTGTTTACAAAACAACGTAATCTACAAAGCCACGATAAAATCACCAGATAATGAAGAAAAAGTATACATAGGAGTAACTGAAGGATCCTGGAAACAAAGAAATTATGTACACAAAATATCTTTCACAAATCATAAATATGCGATCAGCACAATGCTTTCTGAGTATATCTGGAAAATAAAAAACAAAACGCGCACCACACCAAAAATATCTTGGAAAATAAGGAAAAAATCATCAGCCTACAACAACCTATGAAAAACTTGCAAACTTTGCTTGGAGGAAAAAATAGCTATCATTACCTTCCCAGACCAAAATAAATTATTAAATAAAAGATCCGAGCTAATCTCAAAATGCAGACATGAAAACAAATTTTTACTATGCAACTTAAAAATCAAAAACGGAAAAATAAATAAATGCATAAACAAACAAAATGACAATAAAATAAGCAAAATAAATTAATCCAAACAAATTACCAAACCACACCTGTTGGAATAGACCAAATAGAATAAAAGATAAGGAACAAAATCAATAAATAGAGTAAATAATAAACAAATTAGCAAACTTTTATGACCAAAATATTAGACTATAAAATCAAAACAAAAAATCGGACGAAAAATAGCTATAACTGTTATATAACGATAAAAAAATGAATAAAAAATAATATACTGCGTTACTTAAAAATCGAAAACCAAAAAGAGAAAATATACAATATAATAAATAAATAACAACAATATAATAAATTCATCTAAATACATCCAAATATATAAATAAACTAACAACCGATACCGATAAATTAGCCGTTTAGAAAAAAACAAATAAAGATAATCAATCCAAATAAATAAATTCAAAACTGTTCCAGCCAAAATAATAGTCAGAACAAACCAAAACAATCAACCACAAAATTCAACAAATAGATTTACCTTCCCAAACAAAAACAAAACTATTAAATAAGCTATATAAACAAATTTTTATTACGTTAATAAAAACACCGATCAAAATAAAAATAATGAATAAATATATAAGATAAAAATAAAAATAAATAAAAACAAGCAAAATATTTTGACCGAAATAAATGAAGAAATAAACGACTTCCGTTAAAATAGCCGCCATAATAGACTACCCACAATAAGCTATGTAAACAATTTTTTACTACATTAATAAAAACACCGATCAAAATATAAATTAAAAATAAAATAAATATAAAGGATAAAAAACAAAAATTAAATTAAATAAAAACAAGCAAAATAATTAGACACAAATAAACGACTTCCGGTCAAATATCTGCCAAATAGACTACATACAATGCACCACTGACCCGTATATATAACAGCACTCGTGGCCTGGCGATTGCATCTAGCATGAAACAGACTGTCGCCTCTAAGTGTTGAATTCTATGTTCACTTTTATATTTACACATGCTCTATCTCTGATATTGAGCACTTTATCCCATAAATATTGCACACTTTAAGACTATATTTCTTCATATATATATATATATATATATATATATATATATATATATATGACGTAGAAGCCCTGCCGGCTACAGCTCTATCTCTCCGGTTTTTCTGGCATTAAAGTAAACCATCCGTTCCTCCTCCGGTGAACTGAAGGAACAACCACTATCCGCCACGTTGTGCATTTTTGATCCGAACAGCAGTATTTCGATCCTCCAGAACGATCCGGAGGTAGGACGAATCAAATAGCTGGGCTCCACGCTGACAGAAATCGCTGTTCATGGAGAAAAGTTCTTGTCGTAACTGCAAGGACACAAAGAAAAAGAAATAAGCAACACTTTCGGTTCCTGTACTAAGAGCCCTTTAAGGCTACTGTTTTTATGTCACTATCAAAGAAATTGCACGAATACAAACTGTCTTAACGAGGTTCACTCGTTTGGGTCGGAACGTCACAGAGAGTGAAAGACACAATTATGCCGGTCGAATTCGGCTGGTCTAAGGGAGATAATTCGTGGATCCTCGTCTGCACCATCCGATATAGCAGTCGGCTTTCTCAGCTTTGTTGACAAAGTTATCTGGATTCGCACGCGTTCTATTTCTATCTCTTGGTATGAATCGGACTTCTTGACTCATGAAACCAAATGAACAGCAAGATCCACCAAGCCGTTTCCGCCGCGTTTTCTTCCGCGTTCTTCCGCGTCCTCTCTGATCTGCGATATCTCTGGTTCTCTCTCTACCGCTTCTCTCTCTACCGCTTCTCTCGCGTTCCGACGCGTTCTCCGATCCGATCTGATCTGGTCTCTGATCTCATCTCCCCAAGTCAAAGCGTGAGGCCGCTTATATAGAGAGAGGCGAAGCTAAACAGTTTTTGGGCACCACCCACGAATTTTAATATGCAAATCGCCTTGACCACCATGTGTTTCTGTCTGCTCTCCGAAACTCCGCGGGGACCCAGTTTTCAAGAGTTACAAAATCGGATTCGCACTCCTTGCTAGGTTTTCCGCAGACAGCGTCCACTTAAGCCCGGTGAAAAGCACTTATCTCGTCTGAGGGCTCTGGCTGTATTTCGCCCGGCAAACCACACAAAATCCAATTCAGCATTTATCACAAGTTTTACATAACGAACCCGTCCATTAATTACTCTGGAATTAATCCACCTGGTTAATTAATAATTCAATCCCAGAAACAACTAAGTAAAAAGAAAAACTTACTTCTGGAATTACTCCGAAATCCCTTCTACCCAACTAATTAGTACCTTCATCCCAATCTTTTAGAACCGTTGATTAATAAACCCACCTGGTATATATATATATATATATATATATATATATATATATCAAAATGCACTTGAA
This sequence comes from Acanthosepion esculentum, assembly GCA_964036315.1. NCBI lineage: Eukaryota > Metazoa > Mollusca > Cephalopoda > Sepiida > Sepiidae > Acanthosepion > Acanthosepion esculentum. Next base: position 7,202,851 of record OZ038505.1, read on the forward strand.
GATGAAACAGAATTAATGCTTTTAATTAATTTTATAATTAAATTTGAAGTCTTTAACTTCGGTTTTTGAAACATGACTATTACTGTGTAGCGAATAAACCATATTTTAAATCAGTTAATTTATAATATTATTACAATCAGCCAATCAAGAAGTAGAAAGATAATGCATAAAAAGGCAGTGTTGTTCCGCTCATTACATGAAACAGTTAAAAGAGAAATAAATCAGAAAATTACGCATGAACAACGAAAACATTTATTCAAAATTTATAAAATATAAATATATGCATAAACAATGAAATCAATAAATAAAATAATGCAAATAAGAAATATAATTTAGAAGTTATAAAAATGTCCAGAGTGTAGTTATGCCTGGCAAGACCGCAGTCTTCTAGTTAATTTTAATAATATTCTCGTCTGGATAGTTTCGATTCATCTTAGGAATTTGAATTTTTGGCAAAAGACCCATGATTGTTTTTCCCCTGTGCGTCATGATGTTTCATATGTCCATTTCAAAATCATCATCATCATCATTATTATTATTATTATTATTATTATTATTATTATTTTATTTCCTTTGATTTCTGATGTGTACTCCTTTCTTTCCGGGTCCTGCCCAGGGACCTAAGTTTAGAAATGGCATCATGACGTTTTCCACTGAAAAAAAATTACACAGACAAAGCCCTTCGTAAGGTGTGGGCTGTACTCGCGAGAACAAGTTTTTTGTATTTCCTTAAGGCATGGGCTTCCAGGGATCCCTTCAATGAGTCTACTGGAATCATTTCCAACCAATCCGAGAGCTCCAACTACAACAGGGATTGTTGATGTTCCCATGTGCCACATTTTTGAGATTTCGATTCCAAAGTCCTTGTATTTTGACAGCTTTTTGTATATCATCAAAGATACATTGTAGTCTGCAGGGACTGCCATATCAATAAGGAGGCACTTATTTTGTTTGTGGTCTTTAATAACAATGTCTGGGTACTTGGCATTGATTGTTCTGTCAGTGTGTATTGTGTAGTCCCATAGAATTGTAACAGGTCCTATCTCCGTAACCGGGTCTGGGTGGTATTCATTTCAGTTCCGTTCAGTTTCCTTTCCGTAGAAGTTGCAGATTTTCCAGTGCCCACTCTGTCATGCCGGGTTTTAAATTCACTGCGTGCCAATATCCTGCAACCTGATACAAGATGACCAATCGTTTCTGGATATTTATCACAGAATTTGCATTTTGGGCTAGCACAATATTTTTATATTAGTATATGCGGTTGATAATTCCTAGTTAAGTAGCATTGGTCCTGTGCAGCATGGATAAAACCTTCAGTTTCAGCTTTCAACCCTGCTCTACGTAGCCACTTATGGGTACGGGTTTTGTCTACATCAGCTTGTTTGCTCCAGGCAGTTTATTGGCCATGGAGCGGTTTATCTTGACATTGTTTCTGTATCTGGTCGGTTGCATTTGTTTTTGCATTTATTATTATTATTATTAGTAGTAGTATTATTACTTACTTACTTACTTACTTACTTCGATAACTGCTGTATGCATATTCCCTACCAGGTCCCATCCAGAGATGGTCAGAAATGGTATACATTTTACGCTGATCATTTTTGTACAAAAAAAGTATAATCATACATATTCTACACCGAAAAAGCGATTCGGAATGTGTGAGCTGTACTTGTGATTACAATAATTTGTATTTCTTTAAGAAGTATTATTAATAACCACAACAGTATTATGATTATTAACTGCAATATTATTTTATTATTATTAATATTATTAGTAGTAGTACTGTTGCGTTTTTATAAGAAGAACAACAAAAACACGAGTAATTTATCAAAAACTATTGCGAAAGAAAAAATGTATGAAAAGATATGTTGTTGATAATGATTAATATTAAATAAATTAGTATTATTATTAACATTAATAAAACAAATAAAATCCAATCCTCTCGAAGTAGAGTTTATAATACCATCATTATCTCTTTTTAAACTCGCCCAATTGCGCTAGTACATAGCTAAAATAAAAATAAAAACTTTTTTTTTCTTCAAGATATTGCGCAAATGATTCAGTTAAACAAATTATACACTATACAACGGTTTAATGGCTTTACCCTACGTTTCCATTTTGGTCATCAAGACACAAACCAAAAAGTTTTTTTGAAGCCAAGTAGATTATATGCAATTTCGCCAGATCAATAAATAGAAAAAGAAAAATGTTTTAGTGGTTTCAAGTTAAGGAAGCAAATTCCATATTTCTTTCTTTGTCAGACGAATCACCTTGGGAAATCACATGCCAACGTGTTTTCTACAAAACAGAAAATCGCAATACTCTCATTTGCATCGTCCAGGAAAGTTGCAAACAAAAGAATAGTAGAAGAGAAAGTATTTCTTTTTAATTTAGGGGGTGATGCGAGGTGACAACAGGGTGCCAGATTAGATCCAGCTGACAAAGAATCTTTAAGCGATTTTTCTTATCTGACTTATTTCTTTCTCTCTGCAACATATCATTCAAGACAAAAAAATAAAAAAATATACGAACAAGCATTGATAAATGTTGGCAGTTCCCATTGCGCAGAAAGGGCACATGATTGCCTATCAGTGATCGATCAATTGATTTCGGGTGATCACTGAGTGATAGATTTCAAGGGAGTGATAAAATCATTTCCAATAAATATGGACGTGTGATATGCATAAAACAAAATGCATCTGTCTGCAAAGGGTTGAGCCAATTAATATGAGAGTGAAAATCGCCCGATAGCTTGGCAAATTGTGCCATAGGCTTCTACAAGACGTTGATCTCTGGGGCTCGTGAACTAATCTCAGCGACCCTAAATATTTTCAAAAACAATCTTCGAAGTTCACTTTCTGGATAACCATCAGATATTTCGTTGCTTTCTACTTGATCTACTAGTTCTGAGATAAGTAATAACTCTAAGAGCATAAGATATGCCTATGACACAACGTTGATAAGATACACGGAAAGGAAACTACAAGACCGCCTACAGAAGTTAGTGAAAGAAACCGAGAAGGAAGTATTGAACATTATTTGCAACAAGACGTAATGTATGGTTGTTAGCAAAAGGGAAAGTCGAACATGTAAATTACAAATTGGACATAACAAAAGCAAGCGAGTACAACAACTTAAATATCTAAGAAGGGTTTTAAACGAGAACAAGGTGTGCGACACCGAAATGTCAAAGTGCATTGCGACAGGGAAAGATGTTTTCCCAAAACAAAGCAAAGTATTAAAATACAGGAAAAATTCCATTATAAATAAAGAAAAGAGTACTGAATTGACTAGGCTCTTGGGGCACTGTTCAGTGGGTATTCGCATATTGGAAGGAGTATCAATACGGAACTGAGTGAGTAGCGGCGCTTTATTGAGTTCTAATCAGTTTCTTCGTAGTCACCGAGGCCCGTACTAGAGTTGGTATGATGGTTGCGGTGTATGAATCGGTCGGGTTGATTTTCGTTAGTAGCTGCGCACTGTTGATGACTCCCAAGTAGGACAAAATGGCCGTCTAGCGCTTTCTGCATTCGATTGAAGATTATTCTATGCTCGATTGGTTTGGTTTGTTTTACGGCATATGAAACACAATGGGTTATTTAATGCCGGCAATTTTTATTTCTGGTTATATTTTTTTTCAAAATTGTATTTCTGGAAATTTTTTTTCAAAAATGTATTTTCTGGTAATAATGTATTATTGGTAATAATTTTTCTTCAAAAACCTATTGCTGATAATAATATTTTTCAATGTATTTCTGGTATTAAAAACTATTTGTACACTTTCATAGTATTTTAACTCAACTTTGGGAGGGTAACTATTTACCAATAGCTGGGACTCTAACAGGTGCTAGCACACCGGGACAGGGTGGATCTGGGAACACCAACAAATAAGTGGTGGTTCCACGCATCACAAAACCTCCTTGCTGGTGGATGTGCCATACTCAGGACTATCTAGGCTTGATGAATTACTATATATGAATACTTTAAATCCCCAAGAATTCTAGAAGCTATTATTATACAAAATAAACAGATCACATTAAATGAAATATCATTCCCAACAGGAGAATGTATCTTGAAGTTCATACGATAGAATTAATGTGCGCACATTGTTTTTTCAGTATTATAATAATTTAAACATAAAATAAAAATGTTAATTAAAATATAAATGAAGTTAATATATATATAAATCGCATTCAATTTGTGCGGCCTCATTCGCTGTTACATGCATCGTCACTCTAGATTATTTCAAGCGTCCAGATTCCCACCCCACCAAAAAAAAGATGCAAACTAATGAATTCTAACTACCACAAAGACATTACATCGGTTCTTGATAATTATTGCAAAAATTGAAATTTCTTGAAAAAAAAATACGAATTTCTGACAATTTATCCACATCACTCATATGACAATACTCAACACCTTATCCGAAGGATTGGAAAAATGCGACAAACCTAGAGAGCCAGACAAACCTACGAAGGTTCAGCTAAGCGGATCGTCAGGGAAAGCTGGATTTTCTTGGGGCTTTGGACCTGTATGTTGTACGATTATTTTCGACAGACCTTCATGTTCATAGCTCTTTCTTTTTTTAAAACCTTTTTTCCTTCGATATTGATCTGATCATTGACAAATCAAGAAACCGAAGGTTTTCCGAGACGAGTGTAGTTACATATATATATATATATATATATATATATATATATATATATATATATATATATATATTCCATAATATAAACTGTTAATAATTGACCAACCGCCATCACTCATAATGTTCCATCTAAAGGTGAACTCTGACAGACATGATAAGCCCGCTATAAATTCCCGCGTTCTGATATGAAGCAGTCCAATTTTTTTGTGTGAGTGTGCCTACATCTGCCTTATCGTTTTCTGTTATTTCTCATTGATATGAATCATGGAGAAAGACACGTCAAACGCGAAATGAAATTCCAAGGATTATTTAGGCAGACGCGTTTTGAAGCATAAATCTGAAATGTGATTTTATTTATTTATATTAGATCCTCCTGTGAATCTTCGTGTGAGTATATTCAAACCTACTTCGGTATGCACCAGCGATATGAAAGATTTGTATATGCCTTATCGTACAAAAAATAGTCGTTATTTTTAAGGATGTCATCTTATTTATTAGGTAACCATGTATATGGGTCTTGAAAAGTTGTTGGGCTTAATATGACATAGGGTCAAATAGAAGAATTGGGAATAGAAATGGTTGAGAGGCTAAATGCCAACGAAATATTAATGCCTGCTGGGAACATATTTTCTTTTTATGTGCCATGTCCTTTCAGAACGTAGGCGATCATGGCTCTCCACTTCTTTCTATCCCTTGCAGCTCTCAACAAGTTCCCTTTGCTTTCTCTCCCAGACCACGTTCTGTCAACCACCTGCTTAATCCCGCTAGGTATGTCACGCGTTGTTTTCCCTTGTCTCGCTTTCCCTCTATTCGACCCGTGATTATCAGATTCTCCAGGCCCTCCTTCCTTATTATGTGTCCCAGAAACTTCAGCTGCCTCTTCCTGATGTTAAGTATAAGCCTCCTCCTCGTTTGCAACCTCTCTAAGACCTCATCGTTGCTCACACACTCGGTCCATGTTATTGTTAGAATCCTTCTGTAGAAACGCATCTCCGTTGCCTCGACTCTTCTTCATCTTTGAGGAAATTGTCCAACATTCGCTGCCGTAAAGAAGGACAGATGTCACATAACAGCGCAGTATTCTCTAGTTTGTTACCAAATAAATCCTCCTGTCTCGCAATACTCTGCCAATCTCAGTCTTGTGCTTACCGTCCTCTGTCAGAATGCTTCCCAGATATTTAAACTTCCGCGTCTGCTTGATTCTAGTATTCCCGACATGCAAATCGCATTTCGGGCTCATCCTTTTACTGATGACCATGCATTCTGTCTTCTTGTAGTTTATGTTTAGTCCTTTCTTCTCACTTTCCGTCATATCTATATTCGAAATAAGGTTTGAAATTTTCCCAAATAAACAGCTGGATATCTGTATATTCATAGGTTTCGTCATATCTATATGAGATAACTGCTGTCTCTGTCAGAATTTCTTCATATATATCTAAAAATGTCTTTTGGTTTCATCATCATCTCTCTCTCTCTCTTTTTATATATATATATATATATATATATATATATATATATATATATATATATATATATATATATATATTTACATTCGATCTTTATCGAACTTTATCGATCTAAAATATATCTCCGTTTCATCAAATATTTATCTGTATGTCTCTCTATGTAATCATTTCACTTTTATGTCTATCTGTCTAAATCTGTTTCTCAGTTTTTTTCACGATATATCTATCTCTCTCACTATCCTTCTATGACAGTGTTTTCATAATATATCCATCTGTCTCAATCTGCTCCATCTATCTATCTATCTCGCTATTGCAATCTTTTCCTTATCTATATATCTATCTACCTATATCACTTCCTTATCTATCTATCTAATATTTATCTATGTATCTATCTTAGTCTTTTCATAATTTATCTAGTTATCATTCTCTATCTTTCTATGACAATGTTTTCACAATCTATCTATCTATCTATCTATCTATCTATCTATAGTTATATATGTCATGTGAGAAATTGAACCTAGCAGAATGTCTGCTACAATATCCGTTATTTAAGTTCACTATACAAATCATCCTTTTCAAAATGATCCAAATATTCTCAGTCGTGTTAATCAATACAGGATCTAGCTTGGCAGTTAAAGGAATTACGAAACATGACGGTAGAACTAATTCCTGTAGTAATGAGTACGCTTGGAACCGCACAGATTATATGAAGAGTGTAAATTGGATTTATGATCAAGATTGAAAACCTTCGAAGAAGAAGAAGAAGAAGAAGAAGAAGAAGAAGAAGAAGAAGAAGAAGAAGAAGAAGAAGAAGAAGAAGAGGATGAGGAGTAAGAAGAAGAATTGGAGAAGGAAGAAGAAGAAAAGGCAAAAAGATGAAGACGAAATATCTTGATGCTGTACTATAAAAATTTGTATAAAAATATTAAAAAAATAAATTTTTCTCTTGATACCCGTACAACCATTTTCCAAAAAAGATATATTTGTACGAAGACTATTTTTTTATATTTTATACTTCTAGTGAATATTTAAACACACTATTGAAATATAATTAAACATTGTTAAACTGTATGTATTTTTTCTTATTTTTTCTTCGTGCTCTTCTAAAAGCGCTGCTAATAATAATAATAATAATAATAATAATAATAATAATAATAATGATAATGATGATGATAATGATGATGATGATGTTGATGATGATGATGATGATGATGATGATGATGATGATGATGATAATAATAATAATAATAATAATAATAATAATAATAATAATAATAATAATAATAATGATGACAGGGTGGGCAAATATTTGGGCTGGAAAATCTGAGTCTTTTACGGGAAGAGAATTGTAAGTAATTGGTACGAACAGCACCCAGAACTGGTTAGAGTCATAGGACCTGGAACAATATTATGAGTCCTGACAATATACAAAGACATAACAAATAAAGCTAATCGTCCAGACATAGTGACCAAAGACCACATAAACAGCACGTGCTTTCTTACTGACGTGACAGTTGCTGCAGACACTAATAAAGCATTGAAGGCATTGGAATAAAAAAATAAATAGGATCTTAAATTGGAAATCTAAAAAATGTGGCACGTGAAGACATTAATAATTCTAGTTGAGGTTGAAGCCTTTATCTTAAAGAAATACAGCAAATTGTATTCACAGGTATATCCCACACATTACGAACAGCTTCATCGATGCAAAATGTGTGTGCTCTTGGCTTTAAAATGTTCAGTGACAATGTCACGATATCATTTCTGACATTAGGTCTCTATTTGAGAAGAAGAAGAAGAAGAAGAAGAAGAAGAAGAAGAAGAAGAAGAAGAAGAAGAAGAAGAAGAAGAAGAAGTGTTGTAAAATACGTATTTATATATTCCCTTTTCAAATCAAGTGATTTCTTCTTATAGAGGTCATTTAAAGGAATGTTACAAAGCGGCTTTACAAGATTTGTCACGTGATTTCGGATTCGAAATCACTAAGTATGCAGAACAGCAATCCCCTGCGCGCGCATAGAATCGAACTGCTGACGTGATATCGAGAGGATAAAAACATATGAAAAAAATTTTTAATATACTTTTTTTATTTAAGAATTGACCGATTTTAATTTATTCTCTAATTTAATTTATATACATGTTTTGAAAACAAACACATTCAATATTTGTTACGATAGAAAGCTGATTGCATTTTAAAAAAGTTCATTTGCATTTTGCTCCTTATAATAAACACCATTATTGTATTTCATTTCTAGAAGAATTTTTTATGCAACTACCTCCATTATAATTCGGCTCGTACCTCTCTTTGTTAGTGAGTTTCTTCCTTATTTATTTCGCACGACCGTTACACCCAGACAATACCTCATAAATAATTTTGACCGCTTGAAAACGTGATAACTGACAATATGAGAAACGCTACTTGGTTTCATTGAGAAAAAGAAAGAAAGAAAGAAATAAGTAAAGAAGGGCTTAACTTTTGTTTCAGTGAAATGGGAAAATTTCTCAATTTCAAATCTGTACACCCATATTTAGAAATAAATTTATTAATAAAAAGGTTTGCAAGACTGGTCTTCGTTTAGTCATTATAATTCTTCCTGTCCATCTCTTTGTTAGTAAGTTAGTCCCTTAGGTAATTAGCACGAACGTTATGCGCTGTCAGTACATCATTAATAATGTGCTATTCCGTATTGACCGCGTGAAAACACGGAACAGACATGTCAGATACTCTACCCAGCTTCAGTGAGAAAACGAAAGAAAGAAAGAGGGTACTGAAAAGCGGGTAGATACACATGTTTAACGTCTGTTTCAGTGCAATGAAAAATGTTGTCAATTCCAAATCTTCTCAACTGTACACCCTTACTTATATATAAATTTTTGAATAAAAATGTTTGCAAGACAGGTTTTTCCGCGAATTATGATTAATGACTACAAAACTGCTGGAAAGAGTATAACAAATTAGATAAAATTCAACCATAAAGAAAATTATATTCTTAAGAACTTCTACTTCCATCTAAAAAGGTTTTGAAAAGAAAATACACACAGAGAACACCCTTCATAAATGGTAGCACGTTTTTGAATGTTTATTCAGGTAAAAATTTCAAGATGCTTTTGCTGTCATAATGAAAATATTCGACGAAGTTTAAAAAAGAAATAATGAAATGAACCACTTTTATTTTTATGCTCGCATAATGAAGCGTTTTTCTGTATTTACATATAGAAATCTTGTGCACGTCGACAGGGACAAGCAGCGAAATATTCATAGGTTGAAAAAGAATGATTATATAATTCCTCTCTTCCTACAAGACATAGTTTGGCGAGAGACAATCGTAAAGGCCGAATTGCATTGCATTCCTCTACTCTCTTCAAAGAACGTCTTCATAGTTTAGTGAGCAAATCAAAGTACTATCAACTGGTTCGGAAAATCTCCAGGCGTGAATCTGTGGGCAATCTGAAAGAAAAGACTTCGTTGAATGGACATACGAAGTACTAACATGTGGACTGAGGCATGTTTCATTGAAAAAATATGAAAAAAGTAAATTATTTTTAGTGAGAAACTTTTGCAACGTATACCAAACATTTTGTGCTACAGTAATCAAGGCTTAAGGAGGATATTTTGGTGAGAGCAAAATTTAATCATAAAATATTTCTTTTTTCCCTTTGTCATAATTTAAATTTCCATTAAAAAACTGATGTCTCACTTTTTAACCATGCATAATATTTTTTCTGCTTTCAAGTACAAACCAACAACTTTGGTGGCAAATTTTAAAAATGTACCAGGAATGGCCTCAATCTTTTGAATTGTAGTGTACACACACACACACACACACACACACACACATATATATATATATATATATATATATACATATATACATATATACATATATATATATATATATATATATATATATATATACATATATATATATATATATATATATATATATATATATATATATATATATATATATATATATATATATATATGAGAATTGACACAGATATTTTAGTCGTGGAAGAATTTACCAGAAATTTCAAATATAAACCGCGAATATTTTCGCAGATATAAACTTTAAAACTCTTCTTAAATTCTATTTAAGTTTTTTCGCATTTGAACAAGAGTTGACATGTTAAATATAGGTCAGACTTGTCTATATCATGACTTTCTATCCATCCTTTGCTTACAAACTTTGATTTCTTTTGTCTCCTTATATTCTCTTTTAATGGCATTTCCCTTATTTGTTGTTTGTTCCTCCTCTTTCTTCTCTTTCTTTATTTACTTTTTCTTCTTTCTTTCTTTCTTTCTTTTATTCTTAAAAAAAAATGTCAGAATACATGTTTTAACAAAGGTTTTTGGATTGAAAAGCCCCAGGGAGAAAATCACGAGATGAAAAGGTAATCTGAATAGTGTAATAGTGTATAATTTTTATGTATTTCACACACACACACAAAATATATACATATATATATATGTATATATATATATATATATATATATATATACAAAATACCAGGGTTGAGCTCAAACTTTTAAACTGTAATATATATATATATATATATATATATATATATATATATATATATATATATATATATATATATACATATATATATAGTTCCTTTTCAGCCTCAAGCGAATTTTGGAGTAACTTATTTTTTTAAAGGCACAGAAAAAATTCATAATTCACTGTTTCCAAGGATACATAGAAATCCAATCATTCAGACAATATGTGATAGCCTTTCCATTTTTATTAACTTTTTTTGTATCATTTATTAGTTACGTTCGAAAAAGGGGTTGATTTTAAGGATGGGTATGGATGTATTTTTCAACGAATTCTGACATCCGTTAAATGCATGTTGTCTGGGTTATTTTTTAAAAATTTTACTGTTAACGGCAAAAAAATATTTGCGCTACATATATATATATATATATATATATATATATATATATATATATATATATTAAACAGTATTTTTTTAGCTACTAGCCTGAATTTTTTCTTTCCTCGGCAGGATTCGTTTAGACCGACACGCTTTAACTGCTTGGCCCCGAAGAAACAGTCGCTCAGCCGAATCCAATTTTATACATTCAAGCTAAATTTCTCCTGTCATAGATCTTTTGAAAAATTTTATGTCTCACACAGTTTTCGTATCCAGACGTAAACAAAGAGAAATTTAAAATGGATTTTTATCACAACAACATATGTTTTTTATTAATGGATTCCGGTAAGTGAGTAAGTGGTCTGTATATATGTTAAAATGAATGTTTATTTCTTTTCGCCTACCCGCATGAATTTTCAAGAAAAATTATAAAAGAAAAATTGTGCAAGAATCAATATGTTTCCTTTTGGGTATACGGAGCATATATATATATATATATATATATATATATATATATATATATATATATATGTGTGTGTGTGTGTGTGTGTGTGTGTGTGTGTGTGCGTGTGTAAACCTTGAAGAATAGCTGTGAAGTTATCACTGTTCCATGCAGCAATAAAGCATCATCAGGTAATCGGCATCATTCAACTACGTGAAACGCGAAAGCGAAATAAAACGACTAACAATGTTCCTGCTGCACTTGCATGCAATATTTTCTCCTGTAATGGTTGTGGTCTTAAGTGCAATTCTCGAGCCGGCCTCAAAAGCTATGCTCGTCATAGACATTTAGATAATTAGTAGGTCGTTGGAACCTCATACGTCGTATTCAGCTGGAGTGTCTATCATACATATATATATATATATATATATATATATATATATATATATATATATATATATATATATGCGTGTGTGTGCGCGCGCGTGTGCGTGTGCGTGTGTGTGTGTGTGTGTGAAATATTTCTCTGAGTTAACATGTAGAAAACATAACATTTATAAATGAATAAGACAATAGGCAAACTGTAATATTATCCATTTCGTCCAATAAGGATTTTTCAATGCAGAAACAAAATGAATTTATTAAAACAAAGTAACTAATAATAACAAAACAAATTGTCCTTAGCAACTGGAAGAATTTAAATAACGCTATTCATATTGTCAACAGAATATTACGTCTAGTACTCTCACGTGTGGAAATATTGCTTTTATTTTTGGGTTGACGTATTCAACAATTTTCTTTTGATTTCTTGATACAGTTGTGTACGTTTGCTTGGGAGAGTAGTAATTCTGTTACGAAAGGTGAAATAAGGAAAAAAGCCAGTCTGTAGTTTAATATTTGGATAATATTCAATGGCGGCACTCACGAGGATTTTCCATATGAGTGTGTTATTTTTTTTAGTGGTGTAGCATTTTTAAATTCAAAATTGTGGTTGAAATTGTGTCTATGTATGACTAGTGCATTAGTTAAGTAGTTTATTTGTTATGTCTCTTTTTTGCTCATAAATGCTTTTTTTTTTATACATACTTGTTTCTTCAATATATTGGGAGGAACAGTTTTGGCAATTTATTTTATAAATGCCTGTTCCAGGAGTATTATTGCTATTAGTCTTTTAGCACCTGAGTATGTCCATAATGGTTTTGGAAGTGTTTGTGACTATTTTAAGATTATTTATATGGGATAGGTTTTTCTGGATAGTGGACGTGGTAGAGTTGGTCGGTAGAAACATGTATCTGTTTTTATTAATTTTATTTCGGTTGTATATTTTCTATGCCTTTCTTCTCGCCTTGCGGATGAAATAACATGAGTATGGTAGGTTTTTGAATGTGTTTTGTATGTATGTTTCTTCTTTAGGCAAATATTGGGGATTGCTACACTTAATGCTCTCAGAAACCTGTAATTATTCCAGATTTATTTTAGAAGAGTGGGTTGAGTAGAAACTGCTCAGATCATTTTTGTCTGTAGCCTTTCAGTAAACGTCAAATTTGAGTTCGCTATTATTTCTATGTAATATGATATCAAGGAACGGAAGAGTTCAGTTTCAAAAGTGATGTATATTTTAGGTACAACGTTGTTAAGTTTGGGGAAGTTTTGTTAAATTACTTTTTTGTCGGTATATTAATACTCAGTCAGATACATAGATAACTCATTAATGATCTGATCAGTTTCTACTCAAATCACTCTTCTACTAGTATATATATATATATATATATATATATATATATATATATATATATATATATATATGTGTGTGAATGTACGTGTATTATTATAGTGTTTGAGATAGGCAGGCAGAATGGCGTAATATATGAGTATGCATATAAGCATTTCTTTGTTTGTGCGTGTGTGATGGGTTTGTAGTAAGTTCGATCGTGGGCACGTGTGTTGTTTGTTCAAGGTTATTCTTAATTTGCTGTCACACGAACGTGCAATGGGCATTAGAGGAAAAAAAACCCTGAAAACCTTTTAAACCTCGTTTTGCACTTGCTTCTCCCGGTCAAACTGACAGTGTTAAATGCAATTCGAGGGTGGACTAACGTCGCTTACGTCAAGGAAAAATAAAAGACAAAAACAGGTGAAAGGATTTTTAAAAAAACAACTTTAGAAACGAAAGAGTATGAAATAAAGAAAATAAAAAGCATGTGTAAAGGTAAAAAAAAATAATGACGTAAAAATCAAAATGAACAAACTGAAAGAATCACGAGAGAAAAGAAAATTAAAAGTAAACTATGAGATAATAGATGTTTAAAAGTAAATAAATACATTATTGAATTTGTGTGCGTTAATACATAAACAGAAATGTTTTTATTTACATTTTATTTATATACAAAGAACACTTTAAAATTACGGGGTACTTTAAAAGGACGCCCGAAATGAATGTAGTACTCTGTTTTGTATTTTTGTTTTCACCGCAGTAAATTCTGTTTGCATGCGTGCAAAAATTAGTCATTGAAGTTGACAGTGCAAACTTAATTTTAGTCTGAGTAAAAAGATAAAGAGGAAAACCTACTATGTGAGCTTGTGTAAATGAACGGTGGAAAAGGCTTTAGGAGAAATAACACAAAGACAACAGTTATCAAAACCTACAAGAGACATGAACATGTGGAGAGA
>OZ038505.1:7219457-7241957 GCA_964036315.1 Acanthosepion esculentum
AAATCAATTTCACGTAACCATGAAATATAAAGAATTCTTCGAATGAAATAGAAAATAAAAATGAAATAATGTCGAAAGAATAAACGAACTGGAAACAGGAAGTGCAATTAGCTAAAGACAGTGGTGCAAAAGAGGAAAAACAAATTATTTAAATGAAGATATAATTGTAAAAGCAATAAAATACAGAATGTAAATTAAGTAAAAACTGGAAATGCGTTGATACGGAGAGCGAATCATTAAAAAATATGATTTGTAAATCCAAAGAAGTTGAAAGTATAATGCAGTAGAATGGTCAAATTCAATGGAGTAACATAGACAGTTCAATTAAGTGAAACTCTAAAAAAAAAAGTAGAAAAAATGTATGCACTAGAAACAGAATATGTAAGACTATATTGAATGCATTGCTAGATCAGCTACCAGGTAGGCTGGTCCACTCTATCTTGGTAGACGGTTTTCGCTCCAGAGTCTATCAGGCATACCTATGTCTACCATTTGTACATACTCCCTGCATCCCATTAGAATGTCTGAAGCCCAACTTCTCGAGAGCTCCTCTCTGCGGCTGCTCGGTCGCACGTTGTCCGCTGACATGAGATGGAACAAATACATCGAGTCAATTGCTTCATCCACCGCAAGTAAAGTTGGCTCCCTCTTCCGGGCCCGGAAATTTTTCTCCCCGGAATCGATCCTCAGAATATATCTATCAACCATTCGCCCTTGCATGAAGTATTGCTGCCATATATGGTCTGGAGCCCCTGCTAATTGCCTCAGGGTACTTGATAAGATCCAGAGACGGATATGGAACGTAATTGGCCCTGATCTGTCATCTCGTCTGCAGTCGCTCTCTCACAGACGCGCCGTTGCCTCGCTCTGTCTTTTTTACAAATACTTTCACGGTAATTGCTCCGATGAGCTGCTTTCGCTGGTTCCCAGGCCTCATGAATTTAAGCGTTCCACGAGGCTGGCATCCCGTTCCCACCCCTTCACCGTTGAAACTGTTAGATATAGACGTCTCTTCTACTGCAATAGCTTCATGTCTCGCACATCTCGCCTGTGGAACTCCCTTCCTTATTCATGTTTCCCTGACAAATATAATCTCCAACTATTTAAGTGTAACATCAATCGACATCTCCAGTTGCCTTGATCTATCCACTTCCCTTCTCCACATCCTTTCCCCTTTCATTCCTATCTTCTCTCGCTCCAAATCTTCTGTAACCCCCTTGCCTTGATCGATCCACTATCTTTCTCCACATCCTCTCCTTTACCACTCCTATCTGCTCTTCCTCCAAACCTTCTGTAACCCCTTGCGTGCTAGTGGCTTCCAACCTTGCTTGGGGTGAAAAGCTTAAAAAACACAAATAAAAACAACTTAGAACATTGTTTCCACATATGGTCTGTCTATCTAGAACTACTTTTACCAGAGAAGTCTCAGCAATATTACTAACCCCGATATGGCATCTCGTCTTCAGTTACTTTGCCACCGCCGTAATTGTTTTTCTTTTGTCTTTTCTATAAATACTTTCATAGTAAGTATTCGGGTGAGTTCGTCGCTATGGTACCTACACTCTTTGAATTTAAACGCAGTACTAGACAGGTGACAAGGTCTCAACAATTTTCATTTGAGCTGGCTAGATGTAACCATAAGTTCTATGGTAACATTTTCTTTTCTCCCCCTTCTCGCTTGTGGAACTCCTTTCCGGCTCCATGCTTTCCGGCTAACTTGAATCTGTAAAGAAGTATATGCAATGTCAATCACTATCCCCTGTTCTCTATCTCTGTTCTCCTCCTTGGCAATGTTAATGTTCCTATGTCTTCCACACCCAGTAATCATTTCTGTCCCTGTGACATTACTGCCTTGCTTAGGGTGAACTCGATTAAAAAGAAACATACTAATAAACTACATTCACATCAGTTCTCAAATAGATATCTATGTTGTTACCTGGGACAAGGAATTTTAATGCTTCCGAAACAAAACCATTTTCATTAACTCACCACATAGAAAACTGTCTCTATGCCACAGTATTGTCGATGCTAAACTCAAGTATTTCAACTCTTTGCATCTTCTTGGGCTCACGTTCTCCACATGAAGGAATGATTGTATTGAATGATTTGCTAGTTTTTTTTTTATGTGCCATGTCCTTTCAGGATGTAGTCGATCATGGCTCCCCACCTCCCTTGCAGCTCTCAGCAAGCTCCTTCCCTCTGCTTTCTCTCCCAGACCACGTTCTGTCATCCACCTGCTCAATCTCGTCTGGTATGTCACGCGCTGCTTTCCATTGTCTCGCTTTTTTCTCTATTTGACCCGTGAGTATCAGATTCTCCAGGCCCTCCTTCCTCATTATGTTTCCCATAAACTTCAGCTGCCTCTTTCTGATGTTAAGTATCAACCTTCTCCTTATATTTAACATCAGAAAGAGGCACTGTTAATAAATTTGGTTCACTGTGTTGTTCCAGGCAATTTTTATCCTCAGAATTCATCTTTCTCATTTATAAATCTACAATTCATTCGTGCAGTGAATATTGCTGCTATATCTGATCTGGTGCTCCTAATGTGCATCTCCAGAGTTTTGACAAATTTCAAAGAACGTTCTGCAATGTAATCGATCCTGACCTGGCATCTCGGCATCCATAACTTTCTCACCGACGAAATTGTTTCTACAAATATCATTGTGGAATTTATTCTGATGAGCATTCCTCTTTGATGCCATGCCTGCGTATATCGAAGCGTTCTTCTAGGTCCCACCATTTTCCTGCTGAAACAGTTCAATGCAACATTTATTCTAATTTTTTCTCGCACTTATAACATGTGGAACTCTCCTTCCAACCGCTTGCTTCCCTGCTACCAAAAAAAATCATCAAAATCATCAAAAATGTAAATGCAACGGAAATTGCCACGTTCGGCCCTCCTGAACTTTGTTTATTCATTGTCCTTTCTCCCCACTAAAGTGTTCTCATGCTCTTCCTCTTCCACTACGTTCTTGCGTCTTAATGGCATTATCGCCTTGCTCGGAGTAAAATGACATACAAATAGATGTATAATCACCGGTGATGGAAAAAGACTGATTTGAATGAAGTTAGAAGTACCTCAATGATCAAACAAAGTTGGATACTGCCTTATAAACGCAAATTCTCCCAGTTATTCGGAATATGCATATCTGCTCAGTTTAGTTTCCTAACGTATACAAAACAATTTCTAAAGAAGTGATCGATTTTTATTTATTAAACCGACACTTTTTATTAAATATTAATAAACAAAAATCCATCACTTCTTTAGAATTTGCTTTGTTTACGTCAGAATAGGAAACTGAGCAAATGTGTATATTTTGAGAGTCTGGGAGAGTTATGCGTTTATAAGGCACTATTAAACTTTGGTTAGTCATCGACGGACTTCGTGCACGTGAGATTTAAATCGCTTCAGCTTCAACGAAGTTAGACGTATAAATATAAAGAAGTAGAATATGTTAATGAATTAAACCAAAGAAGTGTAATAAAATAGAATCATTTCCTTTGTGTAGATAGAATAAATTAATGAAGTTAGAAGGATTTTAGAAGCTTGAAATGCAATGAAGTACCAAGCAGAATGATCCCATGGAAGATATGAACAAAGTCTAATCAATCCGGCGATGGAAACAGAATGATTTGAATGAAGTTTTTAGTGTAAATACAATGGAATTATTAGTGTAAATGCAATGAAACAGAAATAATAACCGAACTAGATTAAATAAATGCAATTAATTCGAAAGATTTTGTTGACGTAGAATTAATCTTTTCAATGAAGTTACAATTGTAAATTCAATGAAATAGAATATATTAATTCGAAAAAGCAATTCAGAATAGTAAAAATAATTATAATGTGTCAGGAAGAGTACTTCATTCAAGTAGAATGAATAAATGATGAAGAAAAGTGGTAAAAAGGAATAAAAACATGACAATATAAAGCGATTGATGTTAAAAATACAGTCGGTCTCTTATTGTGCAAATAACGTACATCAATAATATGGATTCGCATTGAAACATTTTGTCAAATTTTAAACTTATTTATTTAATTTATACATCAAAACAAAGCTTGAGTTAAACCTGTAAGTAGTTTCAACATGTATCAATAAAGTCATTATAAAAACTGAAGGTTGATGTTATGATGTAGATTAAATTAATATTAGTGTAAGGCATCTAAAATCTAATATGAACTATTTTTCAATAAAATATATTGAAACATGTGTAATGGAAGGATTATCAAATGCTGAAAAACAGAAAATAACAAATAAGTGTTGAAAATATGACAAAGATGAGAGCAAGAAACAAAGGAAAAGAATTAGTCTCCTCGATAGGAACGTAAACTAAAGAGCATTAAAGCAAAAAGGATAACTTTTGATCAGTTCTCAGATTTTTTTAACAGGCTGGAATTGAGTAGGATGGGAAGATGAAGAAACTGTAAATCCGGTGAAGTATGAAGAAGAGGTTGAACTCTGACGAAGAAATGCAATGAAGTACAAATACAAATAAATGAAGTCAAAGATCGGAAGGTGAAGAAGGAACTGCAAATCTGGTGACGTAGGAAATAGAGAACAATGAACTGGAATGAATCAGGCCAATGGAAAAGTACGACAAAAAATTACAAACTCTAGCAAATAGAATGAACCTGTTGTCATTGAAGGTGTCAATTGAGCAGCAAAGACAAGAAAGAAATAACTAGGAATAACTCCAATGAAGAATAAAGTAGAGATGAAAAAGAGAAACAATATGAAACATTCGTGTATACACACACACACACACACACACACACACACACACACACACACACACATATATATATATATATATATATATATATATATATATATATATATATATATATACATATATATATATATATTTATATATATATATACATATATATGTGTGTGTGTGTGTGTGTATGTATATATATATATATATATATATATATATATATATATATATATATATATATATATATATATATATATATGGAGAGCGAGAGAGATATATAGATATAGATAGATAGATATAGGTAGACAGATAGTTTCCATATATTTCGGCAGCATATTTTATTTGAACATGTCTGACTAAAAAATTTACACATGTTGTGTTTCTTTATTTTCAATAATATTATTTTGTTATCACGTATTAGTTTTGTTGTTTCAATACTAAAGAGAATACGAAAGGTAACATGGTTGTATTTATTCATTTTTGTTTTCCCCTTATAAGTAGAAACTACAAATTATCGATGTGTTTTATTTAAGATATTAGCATTATGTTTCTTAATAATTTTTTCTAACTTTTCAGTACAGCTGTAACTTAATTTTAGTGAATTTTTATTGAAAATAGTACTTAGTTTACTTTCACTGGTAAAAAAGCTTGACTATTAATGCGAGGAATTTTTGTCCTAATTTGTTCTTTACCATTTGGTTGTATGGAGGCCTAAACCAAATTAGTTTTCTACTTCTGTTTTTTCTATGCTTTCCATTTTCATTTTTAATATAAGTTAAATCTATTAATTATAGATGGGAGAGATGATTTGCTTTAGGGTGTATATATACACCCTAAATCAAATCACCCCCCTCTATAATTAAGCATATACCTCATACCTATCCGAAAAAGAATAAGTACAAAATCAAGAAAATGACAAGAATTTTTATAATAAAGCTCTAAATGATAGTGGCTACAAAAACCCACAACTAACTTATCAAGCATTTTCCCAGGGAAAGT
Organism: Acanthosepion esculentum; assembly: GCA_964036315.1. Lineage (NCBI taxonomy): Eukaryota > Metazoa > Mollusca > Cephalopoda > Sepiida > Sepiidae > Acanthosepion > Acanthosepion esculentum. The sequence goes on from OZ038505.1 coordinate 7,225,182, forward strand.
AAACTATGTACTATTTTCAATAAAAATACAATAAAATTAAGTTACAGGTGTACTGAAAACTTAGAAAAAATTATTAAGAAACATAATGCTAATATCTTAAATAAACACTTATACCAGAACAAAAAAATTTAGACAAAGGAAAAATAAAAATAAAAACTGATGAGGATAAATAAAAATTATGTAACTGTAGAAACTCTCATAACTGTCCCCTACAAAATAAATGTTGCACGGAATCATTAGTATACCAATGCAATATATCTTCTATTGAAAGACATAAATATATATATAGGTGGCACAAGCCATGGTTCAACCAAGATCAAAGTTCATTTAGGATAAATAAATATAAATAGCAAACATCTCTCTCAAAGTACTTCTGGCACCTAAAAGAATCCAATAAAACGGCTACGGTAAAAAGGAAATGAATAAAAAAGCTATAATATGTAGGTCATTAAATGACCCATGTGCTTTGTGCATACATGATAAACTATATATTACTAAGTTTATAAAAAATAAAAATTTACTGAATCAGAGAAATGAAATAGCTTTTTTGTGCCGTGATTGTCAAAAATTTTCCTTAAATAATATTTAAAAATAAACTTAAAAAGTGCGACCTGGTAATGTACATAATTATATTTGATGTGAAAAAATAATTTTATATACGTTAAGTAATTCTGCTACATTTACTTGTTTTATAAAAACAAATGTACTCTTTTAAAATTAACAGTGAAAATATTTTAAAATCGTTCTTTTAAAATTGTAGTAAAAATAAAACTTATTCTAACCTAAACATCTTTTAAAATTGTAGTTAAATAAAACGTATTCTAACCATAATACCTCTCTCAAAGTACTTCAAGCACTTAAAAGAATCCAATAAAACACCTACAGTAAAATGAAATAAATATGAAAAGCTAGAATATGTAGGCCACTAAATGACCCATGTCCTTTGTACATACATGAGAAACTATATATTACTAAGTTTATAAAAAATAAAAGTTTACTGAATCAGAAAAATAAATTAGTTATTTTTTGCCGTCATTATCATAAATTTTACGTAAATATTATTTATATATAAAATTTTTAAAAATGTGACCTGGTAATATACATTATTGTACCTGATATGAAAAAATAATTTACATACTCTAAGTAATTCTAATACATTTACTTGTTTTTATAAAGAAATATAGTCTATTAAAAATTAAAAGTGAAAATTTAAAAAAATTCTAGTTAAATAAAACATATTCTAACCTAAACATCCCCACCAAAATCTTTAAGTATACAAATAGAAAAAAATGCCGTAAGAATTTGTTGCCGTTAACAAAAAAATTTAAAAAAGCAGAGGACATGCATTTAACGGCCGTCAGAATTCGTTGAAAAATGCATACACACCAATCCATAAACTCAACCCCTTTTTCGAACGTAATTAATAACTGATGCAACAAAATTTAATGAAAATGAACACGCTACCACCCCTTGTCTGGATGTGTGGATTTCTCTGTATCCTCGGAAAGAGTGAATTATAAATTTTTCTGTGCTTTTAAAACTCAGTAAATTTAAAAATAAGTTACTCCAAATTTCGCTCAAGGATGAAATGGAAGTAAAGTTTTTAATTTAATTACAAAATTAAATTCGAAGGTTTTAGCTTCAATTTTTGAAACATGGTTATTACTGTGTAGCGAAAAAACTATTTTAAGTCATTTATTTTATAATATTAATGCTCTGTAAATTTACATTGAGCACTATTTTGTAAAAATAAAAATATCTATAAGAACACCGGATTATATATCTTACTGTTCTTTCTTTTTATTTATATATACACTCATATATATATATATATATATATATTTAAATACATATTATCCCAAACTCCTAGCACGATTTAAATAAATATGCACCACAACTACCTGTGTGATATATATATATATATATATATATATATATATATATATATATGATGAAAATTATCTTAACTCATTGCACTTTTTAAATATTGCCTATGTTATTTTAATAATTTATACAATATATAGTTTGAGCCCATTTTAGAGTATAATTTGAAAAAATTCTATTAACTTGCAACGAATACAATTCATTCCTCTCATTCGTTAATATTTTTTCCCTTTCCCTCACACACAGTAATCCCTTGTTCCTTAGTGGCTTTATTGCCTTGTCTGGGGAGAAATTATGAAACAAAAATAGCATACAAATCCCAGATTTACATTAATTATAGTATTAAAAGTTGCTTCCAGTCTCTAATTCTGATATCGATATTTTATTCAATAAAAGTACACAGAATGCAATTATTTTTCTCTTTAGCAACTGATCACCTAAGATAAGATGGACGATGCACTTATGTTATAGCGCTACAGAAGGAGGTCGTTGTATTTCCTAATTAGTTGAGCATATTCTTCGTGAAACCATTTTATAAAGATAGAAATATCTGTCGCAGCTGATTTATATCTATCCATCTCTCTATCTCTCTATCTATCTGATGGTAAAATCTCAGAAGCTAGATTGATAGTTCCTCAGCATTTATAATTTGTACAAAGTTACAGAGTTGTTCCTATCTCTCTCTATTTCTATCTATCTCTCCATATATATATATATATATATATATATATATATATATATATATATATATATATATATATGCGTGTGTGTATGTGTGTGTCTTGATATCTATCTATATCAGCATGTTCATATCTATCTATCATCATTTTTTCAATCGAAAGATGAGCAATCTGGTCAAAGTTCATAAAAGCCTGTTCCTATCTATCTATAAAAATAGTTCATAAAAGCCTGTTCGTATCTATCTATCTATCTATCTATCTATCTATCTAATTTTGAAAATCTAGCTAGCTAGATTGATGTTTACGCATCAATTACATATCTCAATTTGTATCTATCTATCTATCTATCTATCTATCTATCTATCTATCTATCTATCTATCTTCAGTTCCTTCGGTTGAAAAATGAGCACATTGCCCCCAATATCAACATGCATTAAAACCTGCTCCTATCTCTCTCACTCTCTCTCTCTCTCTCTCTCTCTCTCTCTCTCTATATATATATATATATATATATATATATATATATATATATATATATACATCATTAATTTGTTGACATCTGTGAAACTTGATTTATGTATACATTCATAATATTTTACATTTCTGTCTATTTAGTCTTTTTTGTGATAATTTGCTTTCTTTTTACAACTCTTATTTTTTTCTTCTCATTAATTTTCCATTTCATTCATTTCCTCAATCCTTTCGCAATGATTTCATTAATTTTTCGATAATTTTCGTCCTCACTCTTTCGCACTCATCGTCCCTATTCGTGCTTAGTTACACATTTCCATTACGTTTTCTCTTTTCTTGTCTTCACTTCAGATTCCCTTACCTCATTCTTCCGACTTTACCTAATTCTTCCCTCTTTACCGTTGGCCTACTTTACTTGGCACTGAATTAAATACAATTAAATAGGCTAATAATTATATAAGTGGTTTTTGATGTTTTAAATATTGGTTTAATTCAGTGTAAATCAATTCTTATATCAAACGAAAGGTCATAAGATATTTGTAATCAAAAGAATGATTATATTTTGGATTAACGATATAAGTCGGGATTATAGTCTCGTCTTATAAGAGATTTGTTTTACAAAATTTTTAATTACGAAGTATAAAAGCTTGGTTCACACTAAAATACAAACAATGGATATAGTTTCATTGTCTCAGTCAGATTATCAACGTATTATACGAAACTACGTGCAATTGTGAAAAGACAGCTTTTCTTTATTTCCTTTTTTGTTGACTCGTTACAAGTGCCACCCAGTGTGAAACAGAATTAAGTTATTTTGAGGCCGTAATAATTGTATATTAAAAGGATATGTAATAGTAAACTGGTTAGTTGATTTTTTTAGCGTCATATTAACCTCTATGGTTTAATTAATGCCGAAATCTAAATACGTGAACAAGATTTTATGGACTGATCTACAGATAAAATATATTGTTGGTCATTTTGTTTTAAATATGTATGAATGGTAATTTTACTATAAATAATGTAGTATTAGTTGGTCGACTTTTCTTAGCGGCATATTATTTAAATATTTTGATTAAAATCAATGATAAAATAATTTGGACACAATCTTAAATGCCACCCATAGCGAAACAGAATCAAGTTATTAATGAGGCCGTAATAATTGGTTAAAACCAGAATATGTAGTACTAAACTGGCTAGTTGATTTTATTTAGCCCCATATCAACCTCTATGATTTAACGGCACATAAAGAAGAATACATTTAACAGTTGATTCTAGACTTGAATGGCTTAATATTATAGGCTTCCCAGCCATATTTAATCTTCCAAAATTGAAATAAAATGTCAATCGCTTTCTGCTGTCCTGATTATTATAATTTTGTTTTTGGGCCTTAGTAAAGTTTGTGTTTACTAATTCTTCCATACCCAGTAATCTCTTGTGTACTAGTGGCTTTACTGCCGTGCTTGAGGTTAAATTGATTAAAAATATATGTATATGACATTCTACACGTGCGCGCGCACACACGCATTCATTATGAAAAACAAACAAACTTGCACCAATGATAAGCGCATATAAAAACCAAAGATCGAGAAGTATAATCGCCATTTGTTGGCACCATCTGACGAGTACATGGACAGGTCTGTCTACGAAACTCTGTAGTCGGGATGCTGAAGGTAACATTAATCAGCTGAGTTATATTTTACTTACATTAATTCTGTCTCTCCCTATATATATATATATATATATATATATATATATATATATATATATATATATATATATATATATTAATGTCATCCACAGACAGACTGTTTCGCTGTATCACAGCTCTTCAGAGTAGCTAGACGTCCGGTTGCCTCTAGCTAGGATCGAAACCCGACTGAATTGCCGTCAGTCGGAAATTCTACCACGGCAGGGATGAAGGTGCATTTTATCGTATTTATTTTTAGATATAGATAAACACACAGTGACTGACAGTGACTCAATTCTGCCGAAGAGTCATGCTATATTAGCTTTAAGAGTCACTGTTTACAAACCCACGCTTCCTTCCCACAGAGCTCAACCGAAATTAATTTTCAGGCGCCAATATATATATATATATATATATATATATATATATATATATATATATATATATAGAGAGAGAGAGAGAGAGAGAGAGAGAGAGAGAGAGAGAGAGGTAACATATGTTAATTCATCAATGTTTCGTTGAATAATCTGGACATATTATGTCTAGTCACTCTGAAATTCTTTTATCTATTTCTTAATGTTCGTATTAAATTCATTAGGGAAGCCTCCGTAGTTTTTTCGTCTTTTCTTTTATTGCATTTTTATTTTCTCAAGTATTTTCAATCTCATTCGAGATCATCTTAAAGGATGAATTGTTAAGACGAAAAAACTTAATGTAACTGAGAGTTGTGATTGTTTTTTTTTTGCAAACACGCATTAACACGCTCTGACACAATTGTTTTTAAAATTAACTCCTGTACACGTAGCTATATCGCGTTTTTCATGCCTTTGATCGAAGTGTAACTTGGATCAGAATCTTAATCTGTATTATTAATATTTTTTTACGAAAACCTATTTAAATATGTTTAAAACATTGCTATAATAAAGAATTTAAAATATTGTTGCTATACTCATAACTAAACATATTTTGTCTTGGTTATTTGCTACTTATATACAGAGCCTCGGGAATTTGTATTTTTTTTGTTTTCTTGTTGTAATATTTTAGTTTTAACAATAGTTAAGTTTCTTTAATGTGAATCTGATAATGAATGTGTCTTTAAATGTCGTGCGATAGAGCTTTCCTCCAGCATATGCAGTGTAAGTTTTCTTGATAATATTGTTGTAGTGAAGCCATCATATGTATTTACGTTTTTGTCAAAGATACAATATCCCAAAGGATATTTAAATTCATATACAATGTTGGTCTTTTGCAAAACATTCGTTAAAAAATAAGAATTATTGCGGATGATTAAGTTGGTCGAATTAAATTTAGTATAGAACATAACTAATTTGGAATTTTTACTGGGATCAGTGGGGAACATATTAGTACTTATGTGTTCTTTTAATATGTACTGTATATAATCGCATGTCATACGATAATTGAAGACCTAATTTTGAAGCTAATTTGACTACAGTGGATAAAAGCGTTGGCGGAATCAATTGACTTGACCCTAAGAGTTGTACGTTCAATACCTGGCCACAGCAAGAGGTGAGCAAAAGCTTGGAAAATTGAGTTAAAAGGAGATAACTAATACTGAAACATTCGGAAGAGGCATGGCACATAGATCTAGAACAATCTACCCCGTTGGGCGAAATAAAGAGTTCATTTCGAATTTCTAATCACCGGAGCTTACAGCGTCTGAAAACTCGTGAATATAGCAACGGATATGATGATAAAAGTTTGAACAATGTATATAATGTAAATAATTACAATAGCTCATCTCAGAAATATATACTGATAAAATGTTCTTTTTGAATCGTTTCATGATGGCGTCACGAACATTTCAGCAGGCGATCATGCATCTAATATTTATTCACTTTCTTTAACCATTCTTTATCAATTAATTTATTTTAATTTCACTTAGTTTATTTTCGTTTATTTGTTTTATTTCCTTGTTTTATTAATCTGCTTAAAATGCAAATTGAATATTTTTCCGGAGGCTACCAGAATAGAAAACTGTCGTAACTATATTTCGTATTTTGTTTTTTTCATTTATTTCACGTTATTGTATTTATATATATATATATATATATATATATATATATATATATATATATATATATATATATATATATATATATATATATATATATATATTGCTTTCATGGTCGTCATTGTTGACGTCATCCTAACAATTATAATTTTCTGCAATAATCCTAATTTTAAAAATATTAAAATAGTTCCGGTTTGATTTTTATTCCATTTTAATATATATTTCATCGCCCCAATAACATAGGAAAACATATATTAAAATTTTCTTATTTTCCTTAATTATTTTCATGTCTATTATCATGCTTATTATATTTTCTTGTCGTCCTTATTCACGCTTTTTTAGGATTTTAAATGGTAAATTTATTCTGCACTAATAAAATATACGACAGCAGCCAGAATTTACGAGTAAAAAAATGGACTCGCTTCTTCCTTTTTTTCCTTTTTCTATATTTCGTATCAGTTTTACGTTGGGGACAATGTCTCTCCACAACTTCCTATCCTTTCTAGCTACTAGCAGTATTGGTCTTTTCATTATTAACTACATGTTACCTCTATTTATTTGCCCAAGCTCATATATATTTTGCTGTTTTCATTTGTCTAACTTGCCTTTAATGTCTTCTGTAATTTCCCAAGCCTTCTCTCATCATTACGTGATTATTCTATTCAACTGTCTTTTTCTTATTAAGTATAATTGTTCTTTCTATATTCATTTTCTGCAAAGCTCCCTCGTTTCTATCAAGGTCCAATTATGTTATACTCATCATCCTCCTGCACGACGAAATCGCAGTTACCAGAAGTCTTCAAGAAATTGATCATGACCACCTGACTGGTAGGAATATGAAGATTCAAATAACAGACGTCGTTCTCACTTAGTCAGATAGATATTTACTGAATATTTTAAGTTTTGCTGTCACTATTTCTTTATCTCTCTTTCTCTCTTCTGTTTTGTGATAGAGAATGTTTCTATCCAGAATCTGTCTTACATGTCTATAAGTCTATCATTCGTCCATGCTTAGAATATGGTCCGGTGCTCCTGCTACATATATAGAGAGTCTTCATAAAATCCAAAGAAGAATCTGCAATATTATTGGTCATGACCTGGCGTCTCGGTTTCCGTCACATTTCCACCATGTTGTTTTTCTATGAATATTTTATGGTAACTTTTTGTGTCAGCTCTTCGCTATGTATCTTGGAGTTTATGAATTTACGTGCAGTATTAGATCGTCGAAGACATTTCCTCAATATACTGTGGAGTTGGCTGAATTTAACCGTAAATTCTATGCTAACAGTTTCTTTTTGCTTGTGAAACTCGCTTTCGGCTCCGTGCTTTCCAGCCAAATTTGAACTTCAAATATTTATATGCAAAGACAATAGTTACCTACTGTCTTCCTTCTACCACAAGTTATTGGTGAATTTGTAAAATTTGTATCCCCAAAGCATTAATATCTCAAAAGAAAAAGAAACATTCTTATAATCTAAAAAAAATAGTTCTCTTGCCTTCAAAAAGCCTTGAGAAGGTGAAATTCTCCAAAATCACTGAAACAAGTTTTGGACATTCTAAACAGATGTCTCAACTCTCTCTCTACTTCCCGAATTCTAAGGAACAGAAATATGTTTCTGCAGAAGGATGCTGAGAATACTATTGGCGGCACATGTGAGAAAAGAGGGTGATTAAAGGGGGAAAAGGACAGGAAGGACATTCATATTTCGAAAAAGAAAGAAGTAGTTCGAACTTCTACGGTGACATAATGAGAAAAGAGAGCTCGGAGAATTTGACACACGCCTAATATATTAAGGGCAAGAAAGGAAGAGAGAAAGTTTGTGTAGGATACATAATAAACTTGCATACAGAAAAGAAGATTAAGGAGCTAAATATGACTTAGAGCAGCAAAGGGTAGACAGTTGTGGACAGCTGTGATTATTCAGGTACTGTTGTTTTAAATGATAAAAAGAAAGAGACGAAGAGACATAACATACGGGAAGCGACATATTTAACGCCTACTTTAGTTAAATGGAAACGTTTATCAATTGCTAACCTTTTATTATTTCTAACCTATTTTTTTACATAATGAACTGCATTTAATGGTATGATTGTTAAAGCAATATTTTTTAAAGTTGTTAAGCTCAAATATTTAACGATGCAATAGGGGTCATTCGCAAGAGGATTATTCCGTCATTTACTTCTGACTAATGATCCTGAGATTTACCTTAACCTCGCCACTGAGTCAGGTTGTGACACAAATCGGTTTTTAATGTGGTGACCCGTGTGTTTCTACGTGGGTCTAAACTGGTCTTAGCTTGTCTAAGCTGGTCTAAACTTGTCTAAGCTGGTCTTAGCTGGCCATAGCCTGTCTAAGCTAGTCAGAGCTTGTCAAGATAGTCTAAACAGGTCATACCACCGCTACCTAACAAATGTTACGCAAAGGTGGGTGGGGAGAAACGCCAAACGGGAGAGAAAGCCTTCGGCACGGAAGAGATACTATCACGACAGCATCTACTCCGACGGTGGAAAATAAACCTTCTCCTCCACTGCCAATCCCTCCGACCGAATCAGGAGAGAGACCACCTTCAGATTATTGGTCACTCAGAAAATTAAAGTTAGAGAGCCGTGAAATTTACATTGATACTACTCGGGAATTAGAAGAACAACAAGAAGAGCAAAGTCAACAAGAAGTAATGGTGTAGTACAGATTAAATCCTGAATGTTATCAGACGATGTTTACGTTAGATGATTACGTTGAATTTTCCTTATTTTTGACAGTGTTGTGTATTTACTATTGATGTCATGCTATAAATTGGCGCAACGTATAATCCGGTTTTTTATGTTAGTTTTGAAAACAAGGGACAAGATGTACCCACCTCAAAGATTTGTGGAACGTAATATTCTTGCAGTTGTAATCGTCTTTGTCCCGAACAGAGTTGAAATATTTTTTTTGAATTTGAGGTCGCATTTATAATACTGCTTCCAAATTGCTAGCATTTCAGTACGTAAAACGCTAAAAACAAAAGTGCAGCGCAATACTGCTGCATGCACTACTAATAATAATAATGATGATTATGATAATAAAGATAATAATAATAATGATGATGATGATAATAAAGATGATAATAAAGATAATAATAATAATAATGATGATGATGATAATAAAGATAATAATAATAATAATAATAATGATGATGATAATAAAGATAATAATAATAATGATGATGATAATAAAGATGATAATAATAATAATAATAATGATGATGATGATAATAAAGATGATAATAAAGATAATAATAATAATAATGATGATGATAATAAAGATGATAATAATAATAATAATGATGATGATGATAATAAAGATGATAATAAAGATAATAATAATAATAATAATAATAATAATAATACTAATAATAATGATGATGATGATAATAAAGATAATAATAATAATAATAATAATAATGATGATGATAATAAAGATGATAATAATAATAATAATGATAATGATGATAACAAAGATGATAATAATAATAATAATGATAATGATGATAATAAAGATGATAATAAAGATGATAATAATAATAATGATGATGATGATGATAATAAAGATGATAATAAAGATAATAATAATAATAATGATGATAATAAAGATGATAATAATAATAATAATGATGATGATGATAATAAAGATGATAATAAAGATAATAATAATAATAATAATAATAATGATGATGATGATAATAAAGATAATAATAATAATAATAATAATGATGATGATAATAAAGATGATAATAATAATAATGATGATGATGATAATAAAGATGATAATAAAGATAATAATAATAATAATGATGATGATAATAAAGATGATAATAATAATAATAATGATGATGATGATAATAAAGATAATAATAATAATGATGATGATGATAATAAAGATGATAATAAAGATAATAATAATAATAATAATGATGATGATGATAAAGATGATAATAATAATGATGATGATGATAATAAAGATGATAATAAAGATAATAATAATAATAATAATGATGATGATGATAATAAAGATAATAATAATAATAATGATGATGATGATAAAGATAATAATAATGATAATGATGATAACGATGATGATGATAATAAAGATAATAATAATAATAATGATGATGATGATAATAAAGATAATAATAATGATAATGATGATAATGATGATGATGATAATAAAGATAATAATAATAATGATAATGATAATAATAAGAAGAAAAAGGATATGGAGTATTAGTAGGTATATAAGAAAAACTTTCCTCTAACAAAAATTCTAGATAAAATCTTTGAATTTGCAATCAGATGATTCTTATAATTTTAACTCAGTTTAATGTTTTTATTTCCGATGTTCATCGATTCTAAACGAGGAAATCTTTGAAATTTGAAGCGTTTTAAATTCGTAAATGTAGAAAATATCATGTCTAATTTTATCCCAAATAAAAAAATGTGGGTTTATATTATTCCTAAAGATTACATTGTACACCGAGCGCTCTTTCTTTATTACCAGTTCGCACTAATGATCGTATAATATATTTGTGAGCAAAAGTAATAAAAAAAATCAAGATCAAAGACAAAAGTTAATAATGGCTGACATTCTGGGATATCTTGATTTTTCTCAAACATTTTAGAGTATTATACATTTAAAATGGTCGCTTTAATTCTATATAATTTACGGTTCAAATGTAGCATTTGTAAGATCTTTGGCCTTGAGAAGTCACCAATTAAAATAATAATATATTATTGAAAACTTCTTGACTACGTCCAAAAATAATCTTATATGTACACAATTATTCTGGTTCTAGTCAAAAGTTCGCTTCAATGGTAATGATCACAAAAATAACAAATCTATTTGAATGACGTAGTTAACCTATCGAATGGCCATATATTAGGCGCAGAAATGGATACGATTTCCAAATATAACGGTTTGCTAATATAGGCAGCGGGGATAGGTGGACTGCAATCATCTTCGCTAACATCGTTTGTATTGACCCGTCAGAGAAAGTACAGAAAGAAGTGGACGTGGCAACACAGAAACTAAATCTCGTAGATAACAATGTAAAGTACATTTCACACTTTACAAACTAATATATCCTTAAAAGTAATAAACGTTTCGAAACGATTTTTTTTTTACTGATTGCTTGAAAATAAATGACGATGGAATAAAAAATAGAATGATAACTGACAGCATACACAAATGAAGGTGGGGGATCATATGTCTGTAAAGTAACGGGTCTGGGTGTTTTGTGTTATCTATGCGTATTGTCTACACTGAGTTCTTGCCACAGGACTAGACAATCAATCAGAAAGCGTGCAAAAAGATTCTATTGTGTTTGCTTTACTCGGTGCGCGAAAAGAGACAGGAAAAATAGTGTCTGCTTCACCCCGACAATGCACCTGCTCACAACGCCCTGGGCACCCGGCAGTTCCTTGTCGTGAAGTGCATCACTGTACTGGAACAACCTCCCTGTTCACCTGATCTTGCTCGGTGAGACTTTGAGTTTTCCCCAAGCTCAAAGGAATCATCAACCGGGCCGATTTAAAAGGGGTTGATGCCATCAAGAGGGCCGTAACGAAGGAGCTGAGTGGCATCCCCCCCACCAAAAAAAATCCTTCCACCAGTGCTTAGAAGCGTAGCAGAGAGGAGAGAGGGGAACATGCGATTTGTTATTTGGAACTGAAATACATTTTTTGTGACACCAGTCCTATCATTTTTCAGACAAGCCTCGTATACATACATACATACATATATACATATATATATATATATATATATATATATATATATATATATATATATATATATATATATATATATATATTACTAATAATTTTTCTTTATTTTTTCATGATTCCATTGAACTGAAGAAAATCGCCATTCCTGCCTCTTCACAAACACGCCTTCACACTAAAAGACCCACCACCATGCTTAACTTGTGGAACCTCATATTTATCAGTAAGACTTTTCCGGTGATTTCTTTTCACATACTCAACTTTTACTAATCCTTTGCACGTTTTGGTGGTAAGAGGATCCTGGTGAAAAACCGAAAAATAAAACGAAATACACTGTAGTAAATGAACTTTCATCTTTTACTTTTAAAAATCTAAACATTTCATTTTCAGATGTTTTAAACGAAATGCATTTCAAGCAAATGCCTATCTACAGTGAAAGTTTATGTTCAAAACTCGAAAACGCTTGCACAATCCAACGTCATTTGCTCTGAGGGTGACAGACAAATAGACTTTCTTTGCGTGTGATGTTCTGGACAAATAAGTAACTGAAAATCGCATTCAAATGAACTTAATGATTATCGTCTCCTTTAAATGAATCCAACTTCGTTCTTTTCTTTATGAATGTAATTTGTATGATGATATCTGCAGGAAAAAATGGACGGATAATGAATAATATAATGTAATATTCGTGGATCATGCTAATGTTAATCAAAAGAATTGAAGAATCATGGAGCGACCGCAAGGAGAATTAGGAATAAAAGAAGCGGGAAAAAAGATAATATTGAAGATATCACTGTGATAGTCAGTTATGGTCCATGCGTGATACAGGCTTAGGCGATCATGTATTTTTCGATACATGACGGACGAGGCAGATTTTTTCCCTCAGTAGGTTGCCGTTTCTTTCTGCGGTATACCAATTGCCGTCCAAGGTTAGAGAACCCGGTCTGTCCTGCTCTTTACCCATAGCTGGGTGGAGAAGAAATGGATTCATACCTTTCCCAAGGTTATTTACACATAAGTGAATATAATGGATTTAACTGAAAAATCAATCAGTTGTCAGGTGCCACGCGTGATATACGCTTAGGCGATCATGTATCTTTCGATACATGACTGACAAGGCAGATCTTTCCCGCAGTAGGTTGCCATTTCTATCTGCGGTAGACAAGTTGCCATCCAAGAACGCCGTCTCTCCTGCTTTTTATCCATTGTTGGGGGGGAGAAGATGATTCTTATTAGCTGGTAAGTGAATATAATGGATTCGAGTGGAAAGCCAGTCAGTTATGTGCCATGCGGGATACATGTTTAGGCGACCATGTATCTTTCGATACATGACTGACGAGGGAGATTTTCCCGCAGTAGGTTGCCATTTCTTTCTGCGGTAGACCAGATGCCATCCAAGAACGCTGTCTGTCCTGCTATTTACCCATAGCTGGCGGGGAGAAGAAATGCCTTCATATATTTCCCAAAGTTATTAGTACGTAAGTGAATATAACGGATTCTACTGGAATTCGGACTAGGTTCACCGATTCCTCAATCAGAGCCGCTTTCCTCCACCGTGATAGCAAAATGGGTGAATGAGATAAAATTCTGCACTCTGCATAATAAGCAGAAACACATAAGAACACTGGCGTTGATATAGGAATGGATTCCTTTCAACTAAAAATTTTTCCCTTCAGATGGCTTTTTTCCCAAAGACTACAACTTTGTGGAACAGGCTCCTCCGTGGCTGCTTCACGGAACACTTTAAATCAAGGGTTAATCGTAATATTTCCTCCCTTATCATGGTTTATTCTTATCAGCGCTCCTTTTCATATCACGCACAAAAACCTTCCCTACTTACATAATGTATATTATCCGGAATTGTTATCCACATTTTCTTTATTTTCCTATTCACAATTTTTCGGCCGTTGTACGCTGGGGCCTTCTGCAGGTGATTGGAATTACGAAGCGAACTCTTTATTTCGTCCATGGGGGGGGTAGATTGTTATAGTTCCACGTGCCATGCCTCTTCCAGATGTCTCAGTTTGTTTTTTCATTAACTCAACTCTCCTAGATTTTTGGTTCCCCACTGCTGTAGTTCGGTATTGTATTCACAACTCTTTGGATCTAGTCACTTGGTCTAACCAACGCCTTTGTCTACTGGGCCATATGTCATTGAGGAATCACCAGAAGAAGGCCGGAGTGCACAACGGCAGAAACGTTGTGAATATGGCAATGAAGACGAAGATAACAGTTTTAATTAATATAAATAGTGTAAGTAATCATAATACATCATCTCAAATCTATAGAGGCAGAAACGTTGTGAATAAAGCAATAAAGATAAGTATAACAGTACGAATAATGTAAATAATGCAAGCAATCATAATACCTCATATCAGAGATATAGAGTCCGGAACGTTGTGAATATAGCAAAGACGATAAGGATAACAGTACGAACAATACAAATAATGCAAGTAATCATAATACCTCATCTCAGAGATATAGAGGCCGAAACGTTGAGAATATGGCGATGAATATGATCATAACAGTCCGAATAATGTAAATAATGCAAGTAATCATAATAGCTCATCTCAGAGATATAGAGGCCGAAACGTTGTGAATATAGTAATGAACATGAGGATAACATCCCGAATAATGTAAATAATGCAAGTAATCATAATTCCTCATCTCAGAGATATAGAGTCCGGAACGTTGTGAATATAGCAATGAACATGAGGATAACAATCCGAATAATTGAAATAGTGCAAGTAATCATAATACCTCATCTCAGAGATATAGACAGAAAATATTTCGTATTCTTCTTCGTTACAGATTATTTTACTTAACATGTTTCCTTCTTCATTACATGCATTCCATTCTTTTTTTTATATATTTTCTTTCCTTTTGTATTTCGAAAGCATCTATGGCATATCCAGATTTTTAACTATATCCTTCAGAAACACTGATATACGAATAATAAAAATGAACTGTTGTATTAGGAAGAGGGTTTTTTTATCAATTATATCACTACAAGGAAGGTGATAAAGCCGCAAAGGTCGTATTTATCAGGTCTTATTTTTTCTACTAGCCGGGCTAGTAGAAAAAATAAGACCTGATAAAATCGGAATTTATAAACAAGGATCATACCATTCATTAACGGATTCGAAGTTGATTGTATTTTATTATTAAATATTGTTTGCGAGAGTGATTCTTGCCATATAATTAGCTTCAGTATTTGTTTTTCGTATGAATGATTTACGTTACATATATATATATATATATATATATATATATATATATATATATATATATATATATATTTCTGCGATGAGGTATTATGTACACTATTTACATTAATCGGACTATTGTTCTTATCTTTGTCGCCATATTTATTACAACGTTTCAGTAGTTGTACGCTCCAGCCTTCCTTAGGTGTTTGGAATCTAGAACTGAACCCTTTATTTCGCTCACTGGGGTAGACTGTTCTGTTCCACGTGCCATGTTTAATGGATATCAGTTTTCAGTTATCTCCTCAATGACACATGCCACAGTGGATAAAAGCGTTAGTTAGATCCAGTAACAGGGTCCAGAGGGTGGGAGTTCAGTGGATAACTTACAGGTGATAACTGATAACTGACATACATTAATCATGGCACATGGAACTAGAACAGTCTACCCCACCGAGCGAAATAAAGTGTTCAGTTCGACATTCCAACCACCTGAAGAAGGCTGGAGCGTATAACCGCCAAATGGTTGCAAAAAATTTGGTGTCAAAGATGAGCATAATGTAAATAGTACACACACACACACACACACACACACACACACACACACACACACACTTATATATATATATATATATATATATATATATATATATATATATATATATTTCAAGTTACATGTATAATAACAGTTATACTTTTTGTGTCAAATTCAATGCCAAGATATTTATATTTATTTTCTTATATTCTTCAACTTCTTTAATTCTTTTCTGATGGGGTTCCAATGCCAAGATTAAGGCAGTTTTTTTTTCTTTGTAGTCTTTAAGCACTGTGTCTAGTCTAATAACATTCATATATCTATTACTTGAATAAATAAAAAAATCCAGAGAATACTGACTTCATGGTCTTCTTCTTCTTCATCTTCTTCTTCTTCATCATCTTCTTCATCTTCTTCTTCACCTTCTTCTTCTTCTTCTTCTTCTTCTTCTTCTTCTTCTTCTTCTTCTTCTTCTTCCCTTATTATTATTATTATTTTTATTATTGCGGTTGCTACTTTAG
>OZ038505.1:7246957-7291957 GCA_964036315.1 Acanthosepion esculentum
GGATGTTTTATTAAGAAAGAAGAAAAAAGTCAAAGCTCAATAAAATTAACTATGAACAGGGCCATAACACAACACACACATTTAGTTAAAAGTAAAATAATATCACCCTTGATAATGGCTAAAAGCATAACTAAAATTGTTTGGAAATACGGAACCTTTGGACAGGTTTTACACATTTTGTGTTCAGAAAAGGAAAAACTTGTACGAACACAAAAAAATAAAATTAAAGTTTAATGGCAGTACGATGTCAGTCATCTTCAACGAAACATGTATAAAAGAGAGATTGATTGGTGCCTACATACACAATATAATTAGCCGTAATACACATACTTATATATATATATATATATATATACACACACACACGCACACATATATATATATATATATATATATATATATATATATATATATATATATATATATATATATATATATATATATATATATATATATATATAAAGTGGACATTGATGCCAAAACGGAAATTCGGTAGTCTATTTCGTGCCCTGAGTGTTGGTTGACCAATATTCACTTTTACACACACACACACACACACACGCACACACACACACACACACACACATACATATATATATATATATATATATATATATATATATATATATATATATATTGCAGTTTGGCTAAAAGCTTTTACACATGTGATTCAAACTGATATTTAAGAAACGGTCGCCGGTTTTATCTCGAATATATTTTAGTATCCCTTTACATTATTTGGATTAATAATGTTATAATTTTTTATGATATTTTTATTAGGTTAATTCTCACATTGTTTGGAAATTTTACCGTCGCACACAATAGAATTTAGGCAGAGAGTTCAAATTGCAAGCATGTTTTTTTTTCATCACTTCCACTCGCGCCCAAATATTAGTAAAATAGTACGATAAACAGGACACTGTTCTTTTGGGTGGCAAACACTCTAGGAGAATAAATACACTGTAATCAAAATCTTGGACCAATCAACAAGGTACACTCAACTATCTTTTCCAAGAATACAATTGCATTCCGTCGATAAGAAATCGAAAAAAAATGACAGAATTACCTACAACCTGAAGAGGCATGGCATTTCAGACTGTCATTTAAATATATGTGCATCGTATATAAATCAAGTATGTGTATTACGGTTTGTATCTATATTTAAGGGGAACACATTTTAATTGCTTAAGTTAATCTAATGAATGCAACGTAACTGATATCGTCGGAGAAAATGGTTCCACCGAACTGAGTTCGAATCCAGGGCCAATCTAACTAATTTTATCCTTTCATCCCAAACAAGGCGAGAAGGCGGCTAAGACGTTTGAGATTACTGAATATTAAAGAAACTCCGAATAAGTTACTAGGGAGACAGGATAATAAAGTTAAAAGGATCCAAAGAGACATACGATAACTATTAAAATAGAATCAAATCTTTTTGTAGACTCTAGTTGACAAGAAAGCATGCTACTCGAAGAAAGTTCTACGAGCGAATAATCCGAAAAAAGAAACGGTTTAAATAGAACATATGCTTATATTTCTCAATTCAAACAGTAATATGATGAGAGGATACCTAACAGCCAATCTAGTACTACGCTGAAATTCCTGAAGTTAATGGAACAACTTTGGCAGCTCATCAGAAAATATCGTGAAAATATTTATAGAAAGGCAGGGAAGCTAAGGAATTTAAATCGAGAATATCAATTCACGACAGATGGTACTGCGTTGCGTTTTCATTCGTACAGATATCCTTGAACAATGGCATTAATTCTTCTCTTCTCTTCCGCCTATTGGTTAAATAACTGATTAGATTAAACTATCATGTGTGGTAACCAATTTTTGGAGAATGAAAACTAAGCCCACTTAAAGAAGGATTCCCTCCGTCATGCTATCTAAATACACCCATTGCTTTTTGCACCGTTTGTATCATTTCTAATTGGTTACTAAATCGTTATTTTACTAGATGAGTGTCCTGAACGGAGAAAGTAATAAAATAAATTGAAAACCATCGCTATATTCTGTATATGACTTAGTTTGCATACTGTAAACAAAGTACAAGTATTGTTTTATTTATTTGTCACTTGATTCATTTTATATATTTTGATTCATTTTGAAGAAGAAAAAAAACAAAAAAACAATTACGACAAAAATCTTCATACAAAGCACAATACTGACTGGTTGGATATTTATTTTTATTTTATGAGATTTTATAGACCGTTGCAAGTCCGGGTTTTTAAACATTTAAGATGTTAAGTGAGTAGTGGTTGGATAGGCTTTTATTACTATCTAATAAAACATTTATTTAGTTATATTTAAGCTGCCATGATCTGATATGAATTGCACTAACACCTTACTCACAGATATAGCGTTCGTAAAACCGCAATAATTAAGATAAAGTATATTCTATAGGATACCCAACAAAAGAGAAAACAGGAAATTTGGTACGGTCTATTTAATTGTTGGAATTTTTGTTACAGTTATTTGAAACAAAAGGAAAGGAGAGAAATTAAGTAGCTTAAAACAACAAAAACACAAATGTTAGATGTCGTGTTCAAACTAAAGAACTCTAGTAAAATTTGTTGGCATTTTTTCAGCCCCCAAGCTGGATGTTCTTTCTTACAGTGAACAGTCACTGCGCAGTGAAAATTTAACTGCGGCATCCGAAGGACTAAAAGATTTATATGTTAGTTATTGTTTTTTTTTTAGTTCATTCATATAGTAAAATAAATATATTTTTTAATATGTTAGTTAATATTTTTCGTCATATAGTAAATCTAAAATATCCTGTTTTTTTTTTTTAGTGGGGCACACTGTATATTGCATAGTCAGAATTAACATTCCTGAAAACGGCAAGAAATCATCCAGAATATTCCAGAGAATACTAAATCTTCACTAACATTGAGCAGATTCTCTATATATATGTGGTCCGAACTTGTAACAACTTATAAGTGTAACAACTTATAAGTGTAACAACTTATAAGTGTAACAACTTATAAGTGTAACAACTTATAAGTATACAAACTGAGAAAATACGTATAAATTTGAAATGTATATAAATTAAATAGAAATCTGAAGATGGTGTTGATTCCTGTGACCTCACTGGCTCTTTATTATAAAAGTTAGGTACCGATATTCACAGAACTTTAAACGATTACTTAATTACTTATTTTAATCATAGTTTTCCATACATGTATTGCCACGTGACACAAATGAAACAGTACCTTATTTAAAGAAATGACTCCAAAGTAATCAACAGTACCATTTTGTGGACATCTGTTACTTATATTACTACGAACTAAGACTATTTTTATTTATCTAAGTCGCGAGGTAATCATTCTAAGAAACGCGGTTAACTGAAATAAATACTGCGTAATTTGTTTGGTAAAAATAATTTAAGATTTTATGACAATATTACATTTTGCTTCGAGATATATTTATACTAAATTAAATATTCTTTTAATTCTATGTAGTTTATGGTTGTTTATTGCCCTGTATACAATAAAAGACATTAATTTACGACCATTTTTAAAATTTATTTTTCTATTTATTGCTCTGCCTGCCTCGTCTCGTATGATTTTATTATATCCAGCGTGTAAGTTTCGTCTGAATTGAGTTTGTTTTCAGATTATCTCCCTTTCATTCATCTTGTCGATCGAAATTAATAAAACGTGTTTGTATCTGCATGTGTATATATATTTGTGTGTGT
The DNA here is from genome assembly GCA_964036315.1 of Acanthosepion esculentum. Classification (NCBI taxonomy): domain Eukaryota; kingdom Metazoa; phylum Mollusca; class Cephalopoda; order Sepiida; family Sepiidae; genus Acanthosepion; species Acanthosepion esculentum. Next base: position 7,250,661 of record OZ038505.1, read on the forward strand.
GTGTGTGTGTGTGTGTGTTTGTGTGTGTGATACAAATATAGCTTTAAAGAATGAAACCACCCCACTGCAGGAGGAACCCCGATCCCGGTGTAATTTAACTGCTCGTCTACGAAAAGCGTCAAAATTAAGCAGGGGGTGGACGCAGGTTGTAATCCAGCAGGAGGACACAAATTCTTATATTTCTCGAAAGACAAACCCGTTGGACGAATTAAATAATGTTTAAAATAAAACGGAGTGTCTACTAAAATGAAGGCATCCACTAAAGTAACGCTCATATATATATATATATATATATATATATATATATATATATATATATATATATATATATATATATATGAAGTGAACATTGACGTCAATAGTCAGAGGCGACAGAATGTTTCATGCTAGACGCAATATTCAGACCGCCTGATGATTGCGTCTAGCATGAAACAGCCTGTCGCCTCTGAGTGTTGACTTCAATGTTCACTTTTATATTTATATTTACATACGCTCAATGTCAGATATTGAGCATTTTATCCCATAAATATAGCACACCATAAAAGTATATTTTTTCATATATATATATATATATATATATATATATATATATATATATATATATATATATATATATATATATGTGTGTGTGTGTGTGTGTGTGTGTGTGTGTGTGTGTGTGTGTGTGTGTGTGTGCAATTTATTCGTTAATTATAACATAAATATATAAATATGTTATAAATTCACTACAAATATAGCCATTTTGTTTCAACACTTCTGGTGTCTTATCAAGTGATGGCGTTGAATATAGAATAAAATTTTATTTGTAGTACTCTTTATTCTACAATCAACACTATCACTTGATAAGACACCAGAAGTGTTGAAACAAAATGTCTATTTTGTAGTGATTTTATTTTATAATTTTCGAATAAATTATATTTGCTCTACTTTGTATTGAGCACTTTAATAAAATAGTATTTCCGTATACACCAATCATATACTTGGGTATACACACACACACACATATGCATATATATATGTGTGTGTATATATATATATATATATATATATATATATATATATATATATATATATATATATATATATATATATATATATATATATTTATATATATGATTAAGATAAGAGAAAAAAATGATCACTTGATTGATGTTAGCTTCCGCATGACGACTCTTGAATGTCGTAGGCGGGACTGACCGTCCACTCTTCAGAGGATATCAGCACCTTACTCTGTGTGTGTGTTCATGCGCTGCGTGCGCGTGTGTGTTGTAAAACACACGAAGCAAATCTAGAAAGAATCTGCTAAAATGATCTATTGGGAAATACGAGCGCCCAATGCCTAAATAACAGATTATATTATCTTTTAATATGTTTCGGTATACACTTAACCGACCAGCAACGATAGGAGAAAAAAGAAATTGAAGATAGAACAGGCGGTGCCAGAGGTAGTTTGTGCCATCACCAAAACATAAACATGAAACTCGAGTCATGTTTTTAAATAGCCTCCTCAAAGTGAGACCTTCATGTGGATGTCAGACATTGGGCCAAACAGGTCACCTCTCTAATTATCAGCTCTATACAACCCCTTATTAAGATCTATGGTAAGAAATGGCTTTGAGGGTGTAAAGCCTGAACGTATTGACAAAAATCATCCTTCTTTGAATTTTGTGGCCTGGCACCACAGAATCACAAAGAACCGTGCCAAATAACAGAAACCACATCACTTGAGGACTATCGACAGCAGCAACAACTAAAATGGATAGCACATGCAACTGGAAGACAAAATAAGGACATGGTCAAGATGTTAGCATTTTACACCACTTCACATAGAATGCTTTGTAGAAAACTCCGATCAATACGGGGAAGAGTGATAACTGATGAAGAACAAGAGAAACCTGTATTCCTAAAAAGAAAAGTGTTTTCTGAGAAAACATTTAATATATTACAAAAGTAAACAGTACTAACTGCTCAGTCAATGCATACCGATTATTTGCTTATATGGAAATATCGAATATTGGCATAAGCATTAGTACCAATTGTTACATACCTGGTGGTACTCGCAATCCTCAGTCAGGGGCTAAATGTATTCGGTAACACGGGCAATTTATATTCACCTGCTTAGCTCATATAATGAAGCTGGAATATTCATGACGTTCTAATACAAACTAAACTTAGCAGTATCAGAGTGCTCTCGTACTTATCGCTCGTGGAACTCTTTTCCAGCATCTTGCTTTATAGTTAACTGTGTTCTATAAAAAATGTAAATGCATTGTAAATCGTTACCTTCTGTCTTATAAATTCTTTTCTTTTCTTGTTCTCCACTCCTTAATGTTTTTTTTTATATTCTCTTACACGCAGCAATCCATTGTGTCTTAGTGGCTTTATCAACTTGTTTGGTTGAAATGATTAAAAACATCCCTGGAATTTGCTTCCAGTATTTTACAATATATGTTTTGCTAACTTTAATGACCCGACATAATCGGATACTTTTCTGGCTTTTAGCTTTATGCTCATTGGCTGAGATATAATTATTCTACAGCCATTGACCCCTTTTAGGGCACACGTTCAAACTATTAAAATGTTTTTGGTTATTTTATTCCAAATAGTGGTGACGTTCTGTTTTTAGAACTCAACAGAACGGGTATTTCCCACACCTTGGTGGGCACCACACACTTTCTTCTTTATATGAAATGTGATCAAAAAGTATCGGGACTGGTGCTATAAGTCCACCTCTGAAGCAATACACTTTATCCAGCGTCATTTCCACTGATGGAAGCATTCTTTGAACACCTTTTGTGGGATAGTGAGCAGCTCTCCACGTCTCGAAATGCTGTTCCGTTTAAGTCGGATTTGATTTTTAAAGAGGAAAAAGTAGCAAGTGCCGAGATCTGCGGAATATGGTCGTTGTCGAACATGGTGAATGTTGTGCCTGGCTCCAAATCTGCTGCACGCACCATGTTCACTGAGGGAACATTGGTGGCGTGGTGAGACGACCACACTCTACTCACTATCCTTCCATACACTGTCATAAATAACGGAAGTCAGCGATAATGTTATACGAGACAGAGTTAAGGAAGAATCTGTCCCAAGCTGTATCACTCTTCGTACTTTAACTCCGTTGCCATCCGTTTGCGACGACCTCATATGAATTTTCTTTTTTTAATTTTTTCTTTTGCCTATTTCTATTCTCACAGACTAATAATTCATATTCTATAAATTTCTGATCAGTTCATTCTATCTATCTAGCTATCTATTTATCACAGTCTGCCTGTCTGTCTATCTATCTATCTGAGTCTTTATCCATCTATTTAACATAGTCTATGTATCTATCTATATATATATATATATGTGTGTATATATATATATATATATATATATATATATAGAGAGAGAGAGAGAGAGAGATAGATAGATAGATATGTATATATATATATAGATAGACATATATATATGTATATATATATATAGATAGATAGATAGATAGATATCAATCTTTTCCTATCTATCTATCTACCTATCTATCTATCTGAGTCTTTATCCATCTATCTAACCCAGTCTATCTATCTATCTATCTATCTATCTATCTATCTATCTCTCTCTCTCTCTCTCTCTCTCTCTCTCTATATATATATATATATATATATATATATATATATATATATATAAATCTTTTCCTATCTATCTATTTATCTATCTATCTATCCATCTTTCTATCTGTTTCAGTGAATCTGTCAGTTCCTTTCTATACCAACTTAACAGGCCATAATTCTCCCTTCCCATCACTCTCTTACTCTATGATCCTTAGAAATCAACCTCCGCATCAAGTCCGGTCCATCAGCATCGAACAGCATAAAACATGAAGTAGAAATATGAATATGGACGCTCATACGATGGCATATAAACTCGACCATCGCGTCTCCGTTCATCCAGCCAATTAATACGCATATACAAATTCATTTTCTTTTTTAATTTCTTTTTTGATGGCAATGAAAATCATCAAATATCCACCGTCGATTCTTACGTGCATAAATACTTTTAAAATAAACATGCCGATGTCTTGCAATAAAATGCTGTATACACTGGGACGTTAAAGCGATACAAACAACGGATTATTACAACATTATAACTGATAGGAGAGGGGAAAAATGAAGAAAGTTATCCGTTCTCTCTAGAATGAAATAAAAAAAAAGAAAGCAAAAACAGTATCTCTATTAGACGAAAGTGGTTTGTCCGCATCGTTGCGCCTAGCCGCCATTGACCGTCATCTTTTTCTTTTTTTTTTTTTGTCTGGAGCAGAACGTTATCTTGAAGACAGATTGCACGTTGCGCGAGCCCGATAATCTACTCGCAAACTGCAGTTCTTATCAGAGCCGAGAGTAATTTGTCTTTATTACATGCTGATTTTTTCTTGTTTTCTTTTATTCTCGCTTTTATTTTTCATTGCATTTATCGTTTCATTATGTTTCTAGTTTCTGTACTTCTTCCTTAGTGACCAATATCACTTCCTGCGTTTTTTTCTCTCTCTCCGATTGTTCTATCTTAGTTTCCATTTGCTTCCCATTAACCTCATTCGTCTTTACTTTCATTTGTTCTCGAGATATGCTTTCCTTTTTTTTCTTTTGCATATATTTCCCTATAAACTTTACATTTCCTCTTTGTTTTCACATACATCTCCATCAAACTTATATTTTATTCATTTATTTCCGTATATAGCCCCTATAAATCTTATATTTTCTTTTACTTTTCATAGATTCCTCATATAAACTTCATATTTTCATTTTTCTTTCATAGTTTTCTCCACGAAATTTAGATTTTCTATTTCATTCTTTACGTCTTTCTTTTAGTATATTGCCCCTATAAATATTATGACTATTATATATAAATATTTTTTCTTTTCTTTTCTTTCGTATTTGCTCCATATGGATTTTATATATTCGTTCTTTCTTTTCGTAAATTTGTCCTATACATTTCCTATTTTCTTTCGTCCTTTCTTTCATAGATTTCTCCATAAAAACCTATATTTCTTTCTTTCTTTCTTTCTTTCTACATCTGCACATTTCAACCTTCCTCTGTATATTTCTTCCCCGATTCATTTATTCCTCTTTCTTTCTTTCGTTCTTTCTTACTTTCTTTCTTTCTTACTTTCTTTCTTTCTTTCTCTTCAAATATTTCTCCATATATGTTCTTTCGTTCCGTATATCGTCCCTATGAATCTTATATATTATTTCATTATGTTTCTATTTTATTTCATAGATTATCCATACATTGCTATAATTTCTATTTCATTCCTTTCATATATTTCACCTATTAAACTTTTTTTCATTTATTTATTTCCACATGAGATTTATAAGTACATTCATTGCATACATTTCCCCTATAATTCATTTTTTCTTTTTTTTTCTGTCCATATAATCCGTCTCTTTCTTTCCAAGCATGAAATTAAAATAATAATATGACATTTGTATATTTCTTTCTTTCTTCCTCTTTTCTTCATTTCTAATTGACTGTTAATTCTTTACTGTTTCTTTATTTCGTTTTTCGTATTTCCCTTTAAATTCATCTCATTAATAATTGATTTTTTTATTTGTTTAAATACACAAGCATTCCTTATTTCCTTTATCTCTTATATAATAAATATTTCTTTATTTTTCATGCTTACTCTCGATATATTTTTGTGTAATTGTCATAACGAAATAACGTTCGTTTCTTTTTTGTCTTTCTATCTTTCTTTCCTGTGTAATATATTTATTCCCTTTTTCTTTGTTGTTTTCTTTCTTTCTTTATTTATTTCTTTATTTCTTTCACTATTTCTTTCTTCCTCAGTTTACTCATTTATTTGTTGATTTTATCTTTGTCACTTACGCTGCGTACACATTTTTTTCTTTCTTCCGTCTTTAGTTTCCATATATTATCATTTTTTAAAAATTTTTACCTTTTTTTTTTGCTCGATTTTTCCCTCGATTACTTACAACATTATTTATTATTCTGTATTTAACAAAAAACATTTATTACTCGTGTTTTATTTTCTATTTCTCTACTGTTCTCGTTCCTGTCAGGCATAATTTTATTACATCAATCCCGTACGTTTAGTCTTAATTAATCAATTTTACTTTTAGATTACCTTCCTTTTATTCATCTTTTTTTATATATATTTCGTTTATTTTCATAAATATTTTTTACAAAATCTTACAGCTTTTCTTTCATTGTTCCTTTTCAATTTTTAAAACACTTTTCATTCCCTTTGTTTCTATCTCTCGTTTTTTTTCCTATTTATTTTTTCAGAAAATCCAGACATCTCCAATTCTTTCCACATATTTCAAATCACTTCTTTCCTTTCGGATTTGTTTATTGTTTTCTTTGCTTTTATTCTTCAGCAATTGTCCATAAATCAGATTTCTCTCTAAAGAAACCGTTTCCCTATTACAAACGACAATATATTCCGCGCCAATCTTTTTTATATTCCTTCCTACATTCTCTTTGTACTACAAGCCCGCATACGACTTCATTATCCGGCTTTATACAAATGACCGACAGACACATATTGGCATGTCTAGTACGTACTTCTAAAATCTTTTTTCTTTATTTGAACATCGACTTCGTTTCATTTGACCAACATTATTGCGTTGCCTTGTTACAACGATATAGTCACAAAAGACAGCAAAATGTTATATAATTTAAATGACGTACTTATTTACATCGACATCATTAATAAGTAGGATATCGTTTCTGTTATATATATATATATCACTTTATTTTCCGCCATAAATATATATCACTCTTATTTATGCTTCGTTACTATAATAGCATCTGTCTATATTTCTGAGATGAGGTATTATGTACACTATTTACATTATTCGAACTATTGTCTCCATCGTTGTTGCAATATTTATCATAACGTTTCGGCTGTTGTAAGCTCCGGCCTTCTTCAGGTGGTTGGAATGTCGAACTGGACCCTTTATTTCGCTCGCTGGGTTAGATTGTTCTAGTTCCACGTGCCATGTCTAATGGATGTCAGTTATCTCCTGTTATTTCCCCTCACCAAGTTATCCATCGTCTTAACTAGGTATTGAATTCACAATGACACAAGGTCACATTGCACAGTTGATAAAGGAGTTAGTTTGATCCAGTGACAGGACCCAAACATTGTTAGTTCCATACCTGGTTAAGGCGGTTGAGAATTTAAGAGAGGAATTAACAAGAGATAACTGATAACTGACATCCATTAAACATGGTACGTGGAACTAGAACAGTCTACCCTCAGCGAGTGAAATAATGTGTTCAGTTCGACATTCCAACCACCTGAAGCAGGCCGGAGCGTATAAGCAGCATATTATCCCCACTTACAATAGTGTCCAACTAATTATGAGGATTGGGACACACCCATTAGTGTTCATAGGTACGGTATATATCATCGGCAATCAGGTAATGAGTTTTCAAAAGTTACGGGGAACGATTGCAACTCCCAGTGAGGTCTGGGGATCTCAAGTTCTCTTTTGATCTCAGGTTTACTTAATATGCAATCCAATGATAAATATACTGTAAATGATATTCGGTTCATTCTATTGATCCAGACAATATTTTCTTCCTTCTGTCATGCATTATATTTACAAGTGTCAGCTAAAACGAAAACTGAAGTATTGCTGTAATATCTACCTTAGAGCTGTTCAATCCTCAACTTCCATCCTTAAATCTTTGAGCCCTGACCACCGATTTACCGGTGTTAGAGAAAAATACGTAATGCCTAGCCACCGGTTTAACAGTGGTAGAGAAAAATTACTTAATGCCCAGGCACAGCTTGAACCCTTGTAACTATATTTATATCTATCGTGAAACATTACATACCAATCTTTTACGAATTTTGACAGAGGAGCTCAGGCAGAAGTGCTAAAATTCTTCAGGAACGCAGGGCTCAAAGTGTTAATAGATTTCAAAATCTTTTCTGTGGTGAATCATTTATTTTCTTTATGTAGTTTATCTCAAACTATTGCAATATCGTAATTCTATCGCTAGTTCTATGGCAAATGTATAGATGCGTTCCGTTCTTTAGTTCCACCAAATTAGACTTTAGAACTATCACATGCCATACTACGTACACTGCAGTTCATAAGTTTGAGAATACCTCGGGTACTTTTCTAAATTGGTTCCAAAAGTAGTTGTGGTGTTCTTTAAATTAGAGAAAATTATTATACATGGTTAAATAAAGTGAGAAATTATTTGTATTAGAAATTGTATTATGACAATAATAAAAAGAAACATTTTATGATTAAATTTTGCTGTCGTCAAAATATCATCCTTTGGCCTTGATTACTGTAGCACAAGTTCGATGGAAGCTTTAGATTTCATATCCGCTTACCTTCTTTTAACCTAGCAAGCGTTACAATATCACCTCTAGAGCAGAATCTCCAATCAGAATTTGAAATCTGAAATTTGAATTTTTTTCTTTATTTCTTTATTTTTATTTTTTTAAATTTTCACTTTTTTAATTTTTTCTTAAAACGAATACTACCCGCCCCTCATTTCCTTCACCTTTTGTATTTTCATATTTTTGATTATGAAGCAGCAATCCTCGCATGTAACATCTGTATATTTTTATAAAAACATAAGATATACTTTGTGCCCGATGAGATGGAAAACCAGAGAAACTGAAATCGCACACCAAAACGTAGGTATATGTATATTTATTAATATATATCTTTGCTCTGTCTAACCACATTGAGCACTGTTATGTTTACACCTGATGACTAAATCAGATTATTTATCTACCTGCCTGTTTATGCACGACAACACGCACGTACGCAGTCGCTAATATATGGCCATTTGATTTACCTAACTCTCTTTCCATCCCTTCACTATATATATATATATATATATATATATATATATATATATATATATATATATATATATATATATATATATATTACTATTCAGAGCAAATTTTCTGTAATTATATATATATATATATATATATATATATATATATATATATATATATATATATATATATATTGTTTTGATTTTAGAGAAATACGTATATACATACACAGAAGATTTAACGACATCAAGATGGTTTGAGATGTGACTGAAAGTACTGGAGAAAATAAAAATTATTTCAAAGAAAATATTGGTATTTCTCTTAATCAATTTTCTACGGCTACCAAGAAATTTGTCCGTTGAAACATACGGATTAAAACAAAAATATATTATATCTAAATTGTTTATCAAAACCTTGTTTAACCTCTCTCTCTCTCTCTCTCTCTCTCTCTCTCTCTATATATATATATATATATATATATATATATATATATATATATATATATATATATATTGTTCAGTTGATGTAAGTTTGTGCCCATATATGGCCATTTGATTTACCTAACTCTCTCTCTCTCTCTCTCTCTTTATATATATATATATATATATATATATATATATATATATATATATATATATATATATATATACCGGCTGTAACAACAAAATTGTCCAAATAGTGCAAAAGCATGGGAACATTGTCCATCCCACAAAATATTTAATATCTAAAAAAAAAAAAAATATAACACTAAATTAATTAGTTCCTTTTTTTTTTTCAGATTTTCATATTACACCTATCTTGGGTCTATTTGACGTCAGAACGACTGAAAACTTATTCAGAGTTATTCAGCTAAAAGAGAACAGGTTAAAGTCGTTTTGTGCCAGCGCCACTATGTCTTCCCAACTGAGCAATCGTGAGATGAATAAGACCATTAAGGCCTTTAGTAATGGTACAAACATTCATGCTCTTGCTTTCATTTTTAAAGTTCATTCAAGAACCATCAAGATAACGGTGAATAAATTGTAAAAAAACTGGAACAGTGAGGAAAACTCAAATCAGGAGGTCACAAGAAGTAGAGGCATTACCAACATTTCAACTTTCAGCTAAACTCATACTTATTTTTCAAAGTGGAGTCCAATAATATTATAAAAACCTCAAAGAATTCCAGTAATATATCTTTAAGCATTTCTAAGTCACAAAGATTCAAAGCTTAATCTAACAATTGAAAAATTTCGGTTTTACACGATTTGGACAATTTTGCAGTTGCACCAAGTATATATATATATATATATATATGAAGAAATATAGTCTAGTGTGTGTGTGTGTAGGGGGTAATTTTAAGTGCTTGATATTCTTTAATTAATAATAATTTTGTTCTATCTCTGACATAGTGCTCTCCTTGTATCTATATCCTTTCGGAAATTCCATAGGGATTGCACTTATATTATTAACATATATATGTGTGTGTGTGTGTGTGTGTGTGTGTGTGTGTGTGTGTGTGTGTGTGTGTGTGTGTGTGTGTCTGTGTGTGCGCGCGCGCGTTTGTGTGTGTGTGTGTGTTCAAATTATTTTCAGATAGAGTGTATCTTTAACCAAACACAATGAATAAAGTGACATTATCCACAAAAACAAACTAGACAATAGAGATGCATAATGCTACTCACCAATTCCATCTAAACAGCGTCCAAATAGTCACAACCACTTCCAAAACCATTATGGATATGATCAGCCAATAACACCAATAACAATTATAATTCAGAAACCGGTATATAAAAACAAAAATGCCAAACCTGTTTCTCACAATGCATTGGTGAAACATTCAGAAATGTATCCCTGAACGCGAAAAGGACATTATGCATAATAATTGATCAAATGCACTAGTCATATACAGAAATAAATTCGACCACAATTTTTATCTAAACAAATGTCAAACTCATCAAATCAGGAACTAATTTACTCAGAAAGTGAATTCTCGAGATGCCGCCATCGAAACTTGTCAAGATATATATATATATATCAACGCTTCGGTTTCTTTCCAATATCGTCTTTCTTGAAATAATTACTACTTTCCCAAGCCAACATACATGATTGCAAAAAATGATATAAAATCAAAAGAAAACGGCTAAATCATGTCTTTGAAGATGTACAACATCTACATCCATACCAAACCATACCAATCTGATGACAATTTTAAAAAAAAATTCATTCCTTAACAAATATTTCTTACCAGGCTTTGAATTATGGCAATTTATGGCACTTTGTGTCCTCCATATGTTTGACCGACCTTTGAACCACCTGCTGAATATTCATGAACGTTCTCAAAGTTAAATACCTTCATAAACCAATGACATCCTTGCTCTTGTATATAAATACATTCAACAAGATATAACCTTACATTTGCCTTGATAAAATCCCTCAGAGGACGAAACGCGTCTTTTCCTTTTCTCTTTTTAGCAACACCCACCCACACACACACACACACACACACACACACACATATATATATATATATATATATATATATATATATATATATACATATATATATATATATATATATACATACATATATATATATATATATATATATACATATATATATATATATATATATATATATATATATATATATACATATATATATATATATATATATATATATATATATATATATATATATATATATATATATATATATATATATAATGATTTTGCTATTTCATTTAATCATTCCATAGCATCCACATATCTGAACGGTACGACAAACAGATATATGAAAATTCTAACGAGAGCGGATGTAAAATAGATCCACAGATGTTCTGGTATTATGAAGAATTCACTTTCAGGAAATACCTAGCATCCTGAGAGCGACTGCCCAACAGAAAATGAAATCGCCGGTGTTGAATAAAATATCATATAAGCCATGACAGATTTCGTATTGTGTTTCCATTAACAGCGATATTGTTACATGATGACAGCTGATTTTTTTTCTTAGGTGCTAGGTAATTTCAGGGAGGAGACTTTTACGGTACTCCACAACTATCTGTCATTTGCTGTACAGAAAACTATTTGTCCATTTATTGTCCTTGTTCAGTCTTTACTAGTACTAGTTCAGTTACACAAATTCAATTAAGGAATTCGTTATCTGTCTATATTTATGAGATGAAGTATTATGTACATTATTTACATTATTCGGATTATTGTCCTCATCTTTGTCGCCATATTCATTACAACGTTTCGGACGTTGTACGCTGCAGACTTCTAGAGTATATACATATATTTCTGAGATGAGGTATTATGTACACTATTTACATTATTCGGACTGTTCTCCTAATCTTTGTCGCCATATTTATTACAACGTTCGGCCTTTCAGTATCTGTCTATATTTCTGAGATGAGGTATTATGTACACTATTTACATTATTCGGACTATTGTCCTCATCTTTGTCGCCATATTTATTACAACGTTTATATGTATGTATATATATATATATATATATATATATATATATATATATATATATATATATATATATATGTGTGTGTGTGTGTGTGTGTGTGTGTGTGTGTGGGTGGGTGTTTCTTCAGGTGGTTGGAATATCGAACTGAACCCCTTATTTCGCTCACTGGAGTAGACTGTTCTAGTTCTACGTGCCATGTTTAATGGATGTAAAGTACACATGTCACAGTGGATAAAGCCGTTGGTTAGATCCAGTGACAGGATCCAAAGAGTATGCGTTCAATAACCGGTTAATGTAGTGGAGAACTTTCAGAGGGAAAGGGTAACAGGAGACAACTGATAACTGACATCCATTTAACATGGCACGTGGAACTAGAACAGTCTACCCCAGTGAGCGAAATAAAGGTTTCAGTTCGAAACGTTGTAATAAATTCATTATGTGTACCGGAGAAGTCAGCTTTTTGTTCGTGATTGTTGCTGCCAGAATCTTAGCATATTTCTCCTTAAAACTATACTTTTTTTAAAAGACGTCTTTAGCGGATTCCTCACAAATTCTGCTGTATATTATTATTGTTGTGTATAGCAATTGTTTATTGGCCGGCTAAATAAGCACAGATATTTACTCAAACTACAAATGTAAGAAGTAAAGAACGGCTTGACAAAATGAAAAGAATACAAATGAAGCAAGATATAAAGCTTACAAAGTGTAGAACGTGTAAATAAGTTCTCCCCGACCCTGAAATTAAAAGCTAACGAATATTTTAAAAAATATGTTCATACGCGCAAACCTGGCAGGTCATGTTCCATGAGTATGCTTTTTTTTTCCTGCGTGACGATGAAGCCTATTTTTTTCACGGTGTCTACCACCAAAAGTGTTTTCTGTTCAGACTGTGCAGCATCTACTGGGTGTTGAGTGTCACCTAACCGGCAAACCCAGATGCATTCTAATTAGGGAAGACAAAGTACAGGCAACCCAACATTATGCTATAGAGATAGATAAATTTCTGAACCGTTTTCATTTTATAATACGCAATACGTAACTCAGAATTTGGGCTGTGCCTAATGTTGACTATCTTTGTATTTGGTTTTCATAATGTTAGTAGTCCATTCTTCTTGCTTTCATATAATAACATTTCTTATTGTCCTTTCAATTTTATTGTAGAAATAATGTTTTTTAATGTTATTCCCGATATTCGACCAACCGTTTCTAATTTTATATTCTTTTGAGCCAGTTTGCTGCATGTACTTTAGTTGCGTTTTAACATCTAGCTTGTTTTTTTTTATCTTCAGCGCAAAGACAGCAAGTTGCTCTGCCTCTTTCTTCCTTGATGTAATTAGATCTGAATCCTTTGTTCCGTGCTGCAGCGATAAGGGATTCCGTTTCCTCCGTGTAACCCAGTCCAGGATTGTTACTTTACCGTAGTTTCTATCTGCCTTTTATATTCTTCGGGTGAAGTCCCCTCCACTTCGATTTTCTTTCTTTTTTGCCTTCTTCTCTATTCCCGTGTGTCCTACATTTATCAATGACTAATCTATTCTGAGCGTCTTTCAAAATCTATTTCAGTCATTTGAATATAATCCGCGATTATGATATGTGTCTTATTGATTTTCTTCTATTTTACATGCAGTCAGTCGGTATTCTCAATGGGGGTCTAACACCATGTATATTATCTTTAACTTGCTACGCTGTCGTTACATCATATAGAGTTCCTATTTGTCCAGATATGTAAGCTTGCTAATGTATCAAATTTAATACCGAATGTCTATTTATTATGAAATTTATTATTATGCATTTATTATTAAATTATATAGCTGCTTGCTGATATGTTGTCCTTGCCTCCTAATGAACACCTTTTTATTAAAAATAATTTTCATTTTCTTTCATTGAATTTACTCCAAACAAAGCAGTAAAGTCACTAAGACACAGAGGATTACTAGCTGTGGAAGAATTAGAAGACAAATATTTGTAAGGATCGAGAACAATAGAAGAGTAATCAGGAAGACATTGAACTTAAATTTTTGAAGGTCAAAGTCAAATGGAAATCATGGAGCCGGAAGAGAGCTCCATAAGTGAGCAGTGTGCGAAAAGAAAATGCTAGCATAGAACTTACGGTTACATCAAGCCAATTCAACTGTAAATTGATGATACAGACATACTAATCTCGTATTACTCTTAATTTCACAAATTCTAGGTACCATAACAAAGATATCATCAGAACAATTACTACGAATTATTTATCGAAAACGTAGACGGTAGCAATTTTACAAGGCGGGAAAGGGACTGAAACAGTTCAGGACCAACAATATTACTGATTCTTCTTTGAATTTTATCAAGAATCTTTAAATATATGAAAAGAGCACAGGACCGTATGTGGCAGTTTCATTTTATTCTTGGTAGTCAGGCATACCATGTTGACACACAGGTAGCCGAAGTTAAGCAAAATTGTGCCTGGTCAGTATCTCGATGGGTGACCGCTTTGTTGCAGGATTGGTCGCACGAATAGTGCAAATGATAATGGAACGGAATTGTTAATCGATTCCCGTTGGCTTTGATTTATTCACTTTGCCAAAGAAAAACACTTGTGAAATGTAGGAATCTACCTCTTCTCCCCCAGCTATGGGTTCATTAGTAAAATTTGTATCATCAAAAGCTTTATTATCTCAAAAAAAATTGCGTACAGCATATTTCGATTTCAGCATTAAATAACCTATTGTGGTTGATATGCAGCTAAACAAAAAAACAACCAGCCATTACTTTCTAGTAATTTCCTTTGAACCGAACATGGGAGCAATAATGAGTTTTTCGAGAAAATGGAAACAAAGAGGATACTTACTTAACATCAGGAAGACGCAGTTGACATTTCTGATGCAAGTCAAATGGGAGGTGGGATTGGAAAATATGATATTCACGTGACAGATTAAGGGAAAGGGGAAAAGGGGAAAGCAGCGTGTGAGTAAATTGTTGGTAGAATAAGAAAAAGACAAAACAAGGGACAAGAAGATGTGGAGGGTCCTGATCGCCTATATCCTGAAGAAGAAAAAGAACTTTCTTTAGCCTCCTATTGCCCACGTTTTTAATGTCCTCATTTCATTTTTCTTAAGAGAAATGTATTCACGTACTCCCAAGCGGTTTACGAGGATCGTTCAAAAATTTCTAAGCCTCACAGAGAAAGAAGAGTCATATCTAAACATGTTCGTTGTGGCAACAAACGACCACTTCTTATAAAACTAGAAAAACTAATTCAGATTTCTAACTTCATTTCTAAAATTTGACGAAACAAGGATCCGAGAAGTTATAAAGATCTGCAAATGAAAGGTAATGAAACCCAGGGAATCCATGAGGACATGGTACAGCCCCTTGCTGGGGATTCCACTTCCCATTCATCTGTGAAGGAATTGGACTGCGGAATTCAAGTGGGACAGAGAGAGCGGAGAAGATGAGTCTCGGTCAGGTCGTCCAAAAAACAACCACTGCTGATCAAGTCCATGCCATTTACCATATGGTTGCGAATGCCAAACGTCATATTGTTCTGCAGATAGCTAAGTCCATAGGCATTAGTTCTGATTTGATCCATACTGTTTCAACTGAGATGAGCAGACTGTCTGCAAGATAGATCCTAAGAATGCTGAGACCAGAGCAGAAACTGAAAAGGGTTAACATTTCCAGGACATTCTGTCTCGCTTCCATGTTGCCCTGAGAATTCCTACCGCAGATTAGTAGCTCAAGATGAAACCTGGGTTCACCACTTCAAACTTGAATCAAAGATACAAAGCAAATAATTGAAACAATTTGATTATCCACTCCCGGAGGTCCTCAAGCAGGCAACGTCTGTTGGTAAGGTGATGGCTCCTGGTTGTTAGGTACTCTGAAGGCTTAATCATGATAAATTATCTCTACCACCGTTTAACCGGTGACTGGGTATTACGTCATTTTCTGTACCACCGTTCAACCGGTGGCTAGGCATTAAGTCATTTTTTTCTACCACCTTTCAGCCCATGGCTGGGCATTACGTCATTTTATATACCACCGTTCAACCGGTGGCTGGGCATTACTTCATTTTTATCTACCACCGTTCAACCGGTGTCTGGACATTACGTCATTTTTATCTACCACCGTTCAACCGGTGACTGGGCATTACGTCATTTTTCTCTACCACCGGTAAATCGGTGGTCAGGGCTCAAAGGGTTAAGAATCGTTGAAACATGTACATTGGGAACTATATTGAAAAGCAGTGAAAAATTGTCTCGTTTCTCTAACTCCCACTAGGCGAGTCCTAGAAAGTTTTGAAAGGCTCTCGTATAGCGTTTTTTTGGGTGGGGTGTTCATTCTCTTATTATTTTCATAAGTAGTTCGGTCATATACGTTGCCAAATGATTTCTCTTGCATATTATTATGAGTCCGTTTCAGCGTACCAATGTAATTATTGTAGCATATGTGTAAATTAATCGCGGCTCATTTTATTGTTGCTTATTTTCCTTTCGTCACGTGCTGTTTTAAGTCACCTATGTAAACTATATTACCACTGCCATATTTGTTGCTATGTTCTATTACAATATTTAAAGATTACAAGTGGTACAATATTTCGGATATATAGATGTAGTATCATGATATATAGAAGTGCCGGTGATCTTTGGAAAACTAGAACTCCTACTAGGATATATTAATGGCGAAAGATAATCTTAATATAAAATATGCAGATGAAACAGTACTGATAGCAGACACAGACATAAAAATACAGTAAGTCTTAATTTATTGATTCGTTTTTAGGTTATTCAAATATCTTTCGATTGTAAGATTTCTTTTGGAGACACCGATTTCTTGATAGAAGTATTACTAATTAACCTATAACTTGCGGGAAGAAGTGAGTTCAGAATTTGATAAGTAAATACGAACTTAAAATGTGGATATAAAATGGTGGATCAATTTTTTTTATTATAATCAATATATAAACTGATCAGTCATTTTATTGCCAATGTAGTTTCTACGCATTTTTTATTCAAGCGAATTTAAATAAATCTAAAAGACATGCCCCCATAGCTAATCAATATTTCATTGATTAACTGATTCATTTTCTACGGCGCATCAGTCTTTTGCAGGTTATGCATAGGCATAAAATATTTTTAAATCGTAGGATTTTTTAGACAATAATGATTTCGTGATATAAGTATTACCAATTAACCCATACCGGAGCTGAAGAGGTGGATTTATACCTAATGAAATGTTGATAAACAAACTCGAAATTAAAGTGTGGATATAAAATGGAGGATTAATTTTATATTATAATCAATATATAAACTGATCCCTCTATTTGTAGTCAGCGTAGTTTCTATACATATTCCAGAGAATGTGAATGAATCTAAAATACATGCTTCTAAACCTAACCATTATGTCATTGATTGCTTCATTCGCGTTCTACGGTTTATCAACACTTTTACAAAATATACAACGCAAAAAACTTTTTTTTTTTTGCGATAATGTTTTTAGTGATATAAGTCTGACAAATTAACCCATAGCTCCGGAAAAAAGTGGTGAATCCATATCATTCCCAAGGGTATTTGCGCGTGGGTAAATGTAGCAAACCCAACTAGAATTCGAACTAGGCTCTCCGATTAACAATTCCGAGCCATTGTCCATTAAACCACTCGCACATCCAAGCTTACAGCATCTGGTATTCGCAACCGGTCACCCTCTAGGTACTGAACAGTCTCGAAGTTGTTTAACACTAGTGATCGTATGGGAACTTGTATTTCAACGTGATATGGCTGTAAGCCAGGAACTCTTTAATAATGTAAGAAAGCAAAGTGGCAGTGAAAAAATAAAAATCAGCTCTAAATACAGAATGGACCGATGTCAGCAAGAGAAATATACGAAGAAACAAACTAGAAATTGAAGATTCCAAAATCGAAGAATTAAGAAATTTTAAATAAAGGGTGTTTCATTAAGACGGATTATATATCAGCGTGTTTTGTTAAGAACGATCAAAGACAGCAGTAAATAAATAAGTGTTACTGGTGAAAATTTATTTATTCCTCTACTGGATCATATTATTTACGTCATGGCAATTATGTGGGGGAAATAATACCGTCCAAATGTCCACCAAGGTTTCGGCGGCACACCTCCACTCGATGGTCAAATTTTTGATGACGCCTTTGGATAGTTGCTCCTCGATCTCACCAATATGCCTCATTATGTCATCCTTTAGCTGTTGAATTGTTGTTGGCTTGTTGGCATAGACCTTACTATTGAGATGACTCCAAAAGAAGAAATCTAAGGGCGTCAAGTCGCACAATCTTGGTGGCTAATTGACGTCGCTGGTTCGAGAGATGAGGCGACCAGGGAAGTTCTCATTCAAATTCTGTTTGAACATCTATTTTCGTAATAGGCTTTGATAACTTTAACACGTTGTTTGATTGTTCATCTTTCCAGGGTTAAAATTGCCAAAGACGTAAGTTGTTAAATGTGTAAGAAAAAGAAAAAAATCATTAGGCGTTTAAACTTAATTCACATTTAAAATCGGTCCAAGTTATTGGAACACCCTTTATCTAATAATTATTTTAAATGGGCATTGAACATGTGGCACCAAAATATGAAATTGCGAAAGATAACTTCCAAAAGATAATCAATGTTTTAAGAAACGGGAACATTTCGTAAGAAACAAAGAAACGATTGCTGAACTGTTACGTAATATCAATTCTGCTAAATGGCAGTGAATAAAGGATATCTTCACAGATGAAGAGGCAACACGAGTGAATAGACACGCGGTTCTATAAATGGAGGCTGAGATTACCATGTGAATAACGAGGACGTTTGAATAAAAATGGAAACAAGAAAGACACTTATATTTAGAATCTGAAAAAGACAATTCAACATTTTAGGCCATAATTCGAAGAATATTGACACTCACAAGTTATATTGAAGAAAAGAACGGCAGTGGACAAAGGTGATTAACTTATCTAAGATTATAAAAGCAATGGCAAAACAGTGAGTGAGAAGCGTGAGCAAAAGTCGAAAATTACCAAGAGCTACAATGGATAGGGAGTGTTGCAGAGCCATGATTACCCATGTGGTCCAAAATCATTGTAAAAAATAAATATTTTTCTTGTTCAAGCAATCCTTTTAGCATCATCTAGTTGGAGAATCTATCGGGATTTCAAAAAGTTTTTGAATATTTTAAACTTTTTTCAGCTTTTATCTAGATCATCTAAATATTAATAAGATTATTAAAATTCTTCCGGCTACAAACCTGTTTTAAACGGCCTAATCAAATTTTGTTTATTTAAAAAAAAAAATAAAGAGCTGCAAAATTTTGCAAGCCCCTAATTATATGATTTAGATTGAAGTATCTGTTGACTCTCAACTGAATACAAGTGTTTTTTTTTATATACAAGTTTTCCATGCACAAATTCTGTTGCCGATTTTATTGATACAATCGTCTGGAAGATTTCAGATTTTTCCTTCTTTCTTTCTTCTTTTATTTCTTTTCCTTCTTCTTCTTCTTCTTCTTCTTCTGATGATGATGATGATGATGGTGATGATGCTGGAACCATTGATACAATTTTGTTGCCGCAAGTCAAGGCGGGTTGCAAATGTCACCTGCGTATTAGTTTAATTTCATTCAATCAATTTTTTTCCCAAGGAAAATCATTACAGCCATAACCCTTTTACTTCGTCGTTTTCTATTGGTTGCTCGAAACGTGCCCGTCAAAAATAGGAAATTACGCGTTATTTATGCAAGGGTAAGCCCTTTTCGTTGGATTAGAGGGCAGGTGTTCATCGCTTACGATCGAAATAAAGCTCTTCAGATCACCGTTACCTGGCCATCGGAATTATTTTTTTTATTATTGACTTGTTTCTACGAGTAAATGCTCATTGAATAGAGTTTGAGGTACAGATTATTTCATTTGTTTTTTACGGCTTATCAACTCCTTGTGCATTGTAGTAAGAATAATCCTATATTGTGGGGATATTATGCATTATTTTGGAGTTAAAAATATTTTTTTTCTAGATAAGTTCTACTATTTAGCCTTGGCGGGGTGAAGAGATGGATGCTTACCTTTCCAGGGGTCAATTGCGCATAAGTGAATATAACGAATCAAGCAAGAATTAGAACTTATCTCTCCGATTTCTCATTATGATTCAATATGCATTACACCACCGCACATCCAAAGTAACGAGAAAGAAAGAAAAGACAAAAAAAGTAAAGAAAAAAAAAGAACGAAACGTAAAACAAAGAAGAAAGTGAAAAAAATAAAAATAAAATGGAACTTGAAAAAGAAAGAGAAACTAAAGAAGGAAAAGGTGAAAGAATTGAAGATGCAAGAAAGAAATGGGAAAACAAAGAGAGGCATCAACGTCAAAAAAAGAGAAATATACATCAAAGGAAAGAAAGAACGGAAAGAAACAAGAATGACGCAAAAAAGTACGAAACTGAAAAAGAAAGACAGAAAAGAAAGCAAGAAAGAAGGAAAGAAGAGAAAGAAAGAAGGAAAGAAGAGAAAGAAAGAAGAGAAAATAAAAGAAAGAAGTAAAGAAAGGAAAATAAAAGAAAGAAGAAAAGAAGGAAAATAAAAGAAAGAAGAAAAGAAAGAAAATAAAAGAAAGAAAGAAAAGAAGGAAAATAAAAGAAAGAAAGAAAAGAAGGAAAATAAAAGAAAGAAAGAAAGAAAGAAGGAAAATAAAAGAAAGAAAGAAAGAAAGAAGGAAAATAAAAGAAAGAAAGAAAGAAAGAAGGAAAATAAAAGAAAGAAAGAAGGAAAATAAAAGAAAGAAGGAAAAGAAGGAAAATAAAAGAAAGAAAGAAGGAAAATAAAAAGAAAGAAAGAAAGAAGGAAAATAAAAAGAAAGAAAGAAAGAAGGAAAATAAAAGAAAGAAAGAAAGAAGGAAAATGAAAGAAAGAAAGAAGGAAAATGAAAGAAAGAAAGAAAGAAGGAAAATGAAAGAAAGAAAGAAGAAAATGAAAAAAGAAAATAAAAGAAGAAAAAAGAAAATGAAAGAAAGAAAAAAGAAAATAAAAGAAAGAAAAAAGAAAGAAAATAAAAGAAAGAAAGGAAAGAATGAAAATAAAATAAAAGAAAGGAAAGAAAGAAAGAACAGAATGAAAGAAAGAAAGAAAAGAAAATTTGAATTATAGAGGAAATATATGCAAAATTGTACATATAAATCTGATACGGAAATAAATAAAGAAAATAAAATTTTTATAGGGGAAATATATGAAAATAATGAAAGAAAAAAAATTACAGAATCAATGCAAGGATAATTTATGGGAGGTAATAGAAAAAATATGTGAAGTACATGAAAATAATGAAATAATATATAAAATTCATAGGGACGATATACGGAAAGAAAGAAAGAATTAATGACTTTATTTGAGAGAAAAAAAAAACAACCAATGTACAAAATGAAGAAAGCATTTTAGAAAATTAAATATATATATATATATATATATATATATGGGAAGAAAGAATAAAAGGATTTGTTCCAATCTAGAGTTTTGGAAACATGAGAGAAATGACGAGAGCTGACGGTCAAAAATGACTGAGAAATTATGCAATGAGTGTTGTCACGATAATGTTATTAGTAAAAATTGCGAGCAGAGAGAAAGGATTGGCGCTTCTATTCATAAAATCAAATCGGTTCACTCACGTGCTTTCTGACAGTATTAAAGCAGAGAGAAAGAACCACAATACCGATTAATTAGTGGAATACAACCGTAAAAATAGGATTTTTGTTCAATGTTATTTATTTGGTGTTTATTTTCTTTTAGACAAAGAAAGCAGATTAAAAAAATAGAATGAAGAAATTAAAGAAAGATATTTTAAAAAGTAAATCAACAATCCCAAATATTGAAAAGGGAAAGCGACCGAATACGAAATGGATAAAAGATCTTCCATACAATTTACTTGCTGGAAAGAATCGATTCTCGAAGTAGAAGCCACTTGTGTTAATCTAACTGCACTGTGGATGAATCAATTAATCTACAGCAGGCTTCCATAATTAGAACCATTAAAAATATCCCAGCACATGATTTTAAAAATATGTATTATATATTGAAACAAAAAACATCTAAACCTGACACTTGAATTAACATAAAATAGCAATTAAAATAAATATGTAAACGTTGAAAACTATTCTGCAAGAAGAATAAAAAATATATTCTACTTCCGATACCAATAAAATATTTGATTCTCTTAAAAAAAAACAATTGTCCTCCAACCGTTTTTTATAATAGAAACACTCTAAAATAACACTTTCAATTTATTTCCATGGAAAATGCTATGGTTAGAGGGATCTTAAGAACACTTTGGATCGGATCCGGATATAAGAGAAACCCGGATATAAGAGAGATTTTTATCTGCTTCCAAATTAGAGCCATACTTACCTAAACAAAATAGACCAAACCCGGATATAAGAGAAACCCGGATATAAGATACTTCTCCGGTCTCGACAACTCTCTTATATCCGGGTTACACTGTATTAGCTGTTTCCTTATTGTAGAGTAGAAATAAAAAGTTTCATTAGTTAATGAGGGACTTCCACAAACAGACACCGGGGAACATAAGTTACCTCCACCGGTGTTATATAAACAGCTGAGTGGCTGAGGGGCAAAATGTATTTCTTTACCGGTATCTCGTTGGTGCGAGAATTAGGTAATTCAGAATTACTACTATCATTGCCGTTGAGGTTATTATAAGGAAACATTCGGTATTCATTGACCGAGCAGCTAATGTATGGCAGTATCTTTAGATTATTAATAGTTGTATCCCCCACCAGCCAAAGAAAAACTAGTTCATATATGGAAGTTTTTCTTTGGCTGGTGGGGGATAAAATAATACTCATATTTTTCTGCTTTCTGCAACTTGAAGTTCCATGTGGAAGTTTTAATGTTGATTCCGTCGTCTCATAATCCTTATGCATCAACATCTAAGTGTACACGATCAAGGTATGGCCCGCAAAGCTCAATTCTGTTATTAAACAATACTTATTAGATGTAGTTCAGGGAAAAGACCAATGGGTTGCACTCTTCGAAGATACTCGGTGGGGTTTCTATACTCTTTAGTGAATTTAGTTCCGTCCTCGATACTGTTTTGTAATGACAAAGGGTGCGTCAACAGACTAATAACAGCTCACAACGCGGAAGTACTAATTCTGTGTATACTAATAATTCTATCCCCCCGCCATACTTCGAACCATTTATACTCTAAAGATTTTCTACACTCATGCACGACCAAAGTCCCATTCTATGAAGATAATGGCAACATTTAGACCCAAACTAATGGTGTTGGTATGGGAAATTCACTCAGTTCATGCTTTTCAATTATTACAAGTCCCACGTAGAAAATATGATAATTAAACAACAGGTCTGTAAACCTAAAATATATGTTCGTTACGTAGACGATATTTTATTTTAGCAAATAACACCAAAGAAATAGATAAGTATAAGACAATATTTGAGAAAAACTCTGTCCTTATCATTACCTACGAACTTAATAAAAAAAATCCCATTCTCAGATGTTCTCGTAGAACTTAATAACATATTTATCACCTCTATATATGTATATATATATATATATATATATATATATATACATATATATACATATATATATAACACTAGCAGAAACTCTGACCCTGATAACTTTAAAAGTGAATGCCCACTCAGATACAAAATAGCAGTAATAAAAAGCTTCCTAAAAAGAGCACACCAAGATTCATCCATTCGACTACTGTTCCTTAAAAACTCAAGATTGTAAATGCAGACACTAATTAACAATGGCTACCTAACCACCTTATAGACCAACAAATTAGACTATTTCTCCCCAAAGTAAATAACATCAATAGTCCAAGATTCATAAATATTTTCTACAAAAATCAAATGCACATTAACTACAAACAAGATGAATCTTCACTTAGAAATATCACAAAGAAATACAATGCGCGAATAAAAAAATCAAATTATCTACTATAAAAAGTTTAAAACAGCTAACCTTATCCTAAAAAATAACAACACACCAGCTAAGTCAAAATTACAACGAACGATCATTATCTATAATTTCAAATGCCCCTTAAGGAACGGTGTCTCTGATCAAACCGAACTCATAAATAATTACATCGGTCATACTTATCCAGACGCCTTACGTTACACCTATCTAACCATAGCTCTATTAGAACCCATTTAAAAACTTAGACAAATCTACCAGAATCCATTCTGAACATACTAGTAGAAAGCACAAATATAATAACCACATCCACCTATAAAAAATATTAAGAATAATGGAATCCCTAATAATAAAAAAAGAAAAAGCCAACTCTTAACAGTATTAAGTAGGAACTAGGCCACAATATGCTAACCGTGTTCGAAAAATAAATAATCATCCTTGATAATGGCTAAAAGTATAACCGAAAGCGCTCGGAACTATAAAACATTTGGACAGTTTCTCCACACTCAGTATCCCCCCAAAAAAGCTCTAGTTTGAACACAAGAAAAACTAAATAAAAACGTAGTACCTTGTCTGTCGTTTTGAACAAAACATGCATATATATATATATATATATATATATATATATATATATATATATATGTGTGTATGTTGGTGTCCATTTTCTCCAGATTCATAATACTACTTCAGATATAATCGAAAGAAACGTACATTAGCTGTTTAATAAAATGTTTTTATTTAATTTATACTAAGGATTTACGCCTAATTATTTTAGTAGATCTAAGCACAAATTTCTTATACAGCAGTGAGTGTCACAAAAGCGAGTTTATTTATCATAAGAAAATGGCCCGCGTTAATAATCGTAGACTAAGGCCATATTATATATAATATTCCCTACAAAATGATGATAATATCAGTCCAGCCTATGAAACTAAGACCACGGATTAAACCAAATACATGTTTTAATAATATCTCTGACTTTCCACATTTAATATGCATATTTTAAGATTATAAGCTTAGATCCTGTCTTTTCTTTGAAGTGTGTATTCATTAAACTGTTTGTTTTGCGCATAAACATGACTAGTTCATTATTTTGGAAATGGCGACTTATATTATCTGATGGAGCAATTTCATCTTGTTCGTGAACAATCTGTAAATGTTTAATTTGAAAAATTATGAGAACATTTAATTGGGCGTGAATTGTACTCTGTCTGTTTTGGGCTATCGGCGTCTATTATTAAATATAATCCTGTTGTCTTCAAACTTGCTCTTTGAAATATCCGCTCAAAATTAGTTGGCATTAACTTTGGGATTTTTTTTTCAGATAATATTGAGACATTTTCGTCTATCTTTCATCTGAAATACGAAAGCAATTTTTTTTTTCAAAAAAAGAAAACCATAGTCAATCGTATGATGATTAAACGGGTTTGACTGGACTGTGTTTTAAATGATTGATGAATGTTAATTTTTATCTGATTCAACAGGTAGCGGTGAAGGATTAATTCTGAAATCGATGAGGTTTTTGAACATTGTCGGAAAATTCGTCGCTAAACTATCTGATGCCATTCAATCTGAATGTTGGTCTTAAACAAACGACCTCTTTCAACATGTCTCTAATATATTATGTTATGGCGGTAAAGAATTCACTTGTGTGTCACTGTTTTTTTTTTCTTTACTTCTGTTTGGTTCGTCATTAATATATAATTGGCTAATATTTGAAGAGTTTATTGAAGGCAAAAAAGAAAGATTCATTGTAAGACATTACAGGAAAATTAATGCCGAAAAAACAAACAAACATTTGAACAAATAAACGTAAGAAATCAAAAATATATAAATATAGACTTAGCTCAAGAATTTATTTATATATATATATATATATATATATATATATATATATATATTTGTTTAGTTTGTGGTCTGTAGAATACAATATGGAACCTTGATGCCTGAATTCAAATTATCTCAGATGAAAACAAATTTTCAAAGATTTTCAAAATTAGAATTCGTATGCATCGAAAATGTATATATTAATATATTCGGCTCAATTTTGCTGTTTTGTTTACTTTTTTAAATAAAGATATTATTTTATTTTCAGGTTATAAAAATCCGTGTCGATAATCATACGCTCCGGAATAATCATTTAGAAATGTTATTGTTGAATTGTTATGTTTCTTTTTTTATAATAAATATTGTTTAAAAAAATTAAACGCCGGGTAATTATGCACCAACCCAATACGTGTAACGAAAACTATCTTCCAGAATTTAATACAGGAATTGATAGATTAGAAAGTTTCGTTAGAAAAAAAATAGTACTTAAATGATATGTGATATCTTACATTCTATGAAATGCAAGATGATGATTAACAAGATGAAGAAATTACAATGAGGCAACAATGCTTTGGTTTTACGAAACAGCACTAAGAATGCTATTGAGAAAAAGTGAACAGCAATGAAGTTTGCAGGAAAACTAAAAACTACAACGGAATCTATACTTCCTATCTAAAACGGTATAAAAATGAATATGTAATTACAATAGAAATGAGAGAGTTGGAAATTCTGGGTCATATATTGAAGAAGGAATGTTAAAAAAAAATTGAGTGAAGAGAAGGAGTGAAAATGAGTAAATAACTTCATGGGTCTGTGAGAAACGATGATCGAATATTAACTCAAAGGGAGCAATTCAAATGATACTCAGTTCCAGTTCAAGGCAGGGAATTGTGGACAGCCATGATCGCCAAGACCCTGATCGAATTTGGAACATAATTCGAGAAATACAGAGTAACAAACATTTAAGAAAAAGAAAAGAATGAACGTGACAATGGGAGGAAAGAAAGGTAATATTTTTTTGAAAGGAAGAAAGAAAGAAAAAAAAGAAAGAAAACTAAAGGAAGCAATAAAGAAAATAAGAGAGAAAGAAAGAAAACGAAAGAAAGCAAGAAAGAAATCTGATTGAATAGAAAATCTGATTGAATAAATGGAGATCAAGATGAGAATGTAATGCAAAAAATTAAACATGCAGAATAAAAAGAAAACAGAAGACATGGATTAAAAAAACAATTGAAAAAGTGAAATAAGAATAAAAATATAAAAAATTAAAAACACATAGGATTTAAGGAAAGGAAGAATAAAAGTTACAAGAGAAACGTATACGCATGCACAAAGGTGTTATATATATATATATATATATATATATATATATATATATATATATATATATATATATATATATATATGTAAAAGTGAACATAGAAGTCAACACTTAGAGGCGACAGTCTGTTTCCTGCTAGTGCAATCGTCAGGCAACTGAGATGCCTGACGATTGCACTAGCATGAAACAGACGGTATAAGGACTTCTAATACAGATAGAAACTTACTTTTTTATTTTTCAATAATCTGTAAAAGAAATTAAATCTATGTGGAAAAGAAGTAAAACAAAAAAAATAAAAAAAAGTGTAAGCTTCTATCTGTATTAGAAATCCTTATACCGAAAAATTAAATCTATTTATTGAATGACCCTCGTGTATATATATATATATATATATATATATATATATATATATATATATATATATATATATATATATATATATATTGTGATTTGGGGCGACAATGCCGCTGTTATAAAAATTTTAATAAAGAGAACTATAAGTATAAGTGTTTTATTTTCAGTGTGTAAAATTGTCCAACTATGCTCCATACATATATATATATATATATATATATATATATATATATATATATATATATATATATATATATATAAAACACCGAAAGTAAAATGGAAAATAATAAATAGAACTAGAACTTGTAAAACCTGGGATGACCCATGCCCTCTGTGGCTACATGAAAAACTGCACATCAGTAGATTTCTAAATAATGAAAAGTTACTAAACCATAGACATGAGTTAACGGTTTTCTGTCGTCATCAAATGATTTTCGCAATAAATAATTAATAAATAGATTTAAACAAATTAAGTCCATAGTTTAAAAGCCTAAAAAACTCAGCCGAATAATTATTGAGAAAAACCCTTTGATAAAAATAGCCATGTAAATAAACAAATAAATAAACAGATCAAATAGATAATAATGAAACATAACCTAGTCACTCAACGACTCGAGGCAAGGCCATAAAAAAGACGCCGTCTGACCGGACTAAGCTAAGACCACTCTTGACATAGAATCCCCATTGTAACTTGATACGCATTTTTGGAAGGGGACTGGTCTGTAGATAAAAATGAATTCTTAATTCTTATCTCTTTAAACCACCTAACTTCAACGGCCGAAACTAGCCGTTTCCATAGCAACTAATGTTCCAATGATACCGCACTTATAAATACTTGCTAACCAAAAGATAGCTTATTCCCAAATTCTCGCTTGACAAGGAAGCGGGTCCAGACAACTTAACTCTACATAACTTCAAAAATAATGTTAGGGGTCTCGGTTCTCGCTTTT
Source organism: Acanthosepion esculentum (assembly GCA_964036315.1). Taxonomy (NCBI): domain Eukaryota; kingdom Metazoa; phylum Mollusca; class Cephalopoda; order Sepiida; family Sepiidae; genus Acanthosepion; species Acanthosepion esculentum. The sequence continues at coordinate 7,279,325 of OZ038505.1, forward strand.
GAAACATGAGAACTCTTATGTAGCGAAGGAATCATATTTTTAAAAACTAAACATATTATTATAATATATATATATATATATATATATATATATATATATATATATATACACATATATATATGTGTGTGTGTATATGTATATATATATGTATATATATATATGTATATGTGTATATATATGTGTATATATATATGTATATATATATATACACACACACACACATATATATACACACATATATACATATATATATATATACACACACACACACATATATATATATATATACACACAGACACACACACACACATATATATATATATATATATATATATATATATATATATATATATATATATATATATATATATAGTCAAACCTAATGAGCCAGACAAATCTACCAAGGTTTCACTTAGGCCGCCGACCCTGAATTCTGCCTAAGTGAAACCTTGGTAGGTTTGTCTGGCTCATTAGGTTTGACTAGGTCTGCTCTACGTTTGTATCGAGCTCTTTAGTTAGTTAGTTGTTTACTCGTATCGGGGTTTTTTCTTTGGGCCTTGAACCTGTATCTGTGCGATTATTTTCGACAGACTTTCATGTTCCTGGCTATTTCTTTTTTAAAACCTTTTCTTCCCTTCGTGATTGATTTGGCTATTGTTAAATCAAGAATTTGAAGGTTTTTCGACACGAGTATAGTTACCTATATATATATATATATATATATATATATATGTGTGTGTGTGTGTATATTACGAAATTACACCGAAAACATAAAAATCGCTACACAATTGCAGTCGTGTTTGAATGCATATCAATACATCTCAACAGGCAATAGTAAATTGGTGTCGAGTGAAAGATTTATTTAGATTTAAAAGCAGAATACAAACTCATTTTATGAAAAAAAATGTGGGTTATAAGGTTTGTGGGTTTTACTCTGACCAACCAATAAATATGACCTACGTTAAATTTAAGCGAAGCGAAGAAGCAAAAATTAAAGATTATTTTTTATAAATGTGTCATGACCCGTACATCGGCAGTTAACGGTAGCCAGAACTAAACTAAAGCGGACACAAATGGTTGCCTAAACAAACTAGACAATGCCGTTTCCTAAGAAATGAAAATGGAGTGGATAGGTAATTTAACAAAATGCTAAACAATTATATGCTTAGTGAATTCCATACATAAATATATTTAATAGTTGATAAATCAAAACTTTCTTTTTAAACTAGTAAATAATTTAAACTTATATAATTATTTGGTGAATTAATATGCAACTGTTGAATAAAGATTCTTCATATAATATGTTAAGAACACTAACCAATCAATGTAAAATGGCAAAAAAACAACAACCATATATCAATACGTCTGTACAAGATGTTACTAATACTATCAGCAAATTATACAAAATTATATTAAATCCAAATTAATCTTGCAAATAGGAAGATAAGATGGTGCAACGCGGCACAACTAAAATATAAGAAAAAGCACTGTCATATTCTAAAATTGTACTAAATTGTAATGTAATAGTAAACTATTATTACAATTTACTATTAATTAACTTATTAGATTTCATAAGGAAATTTTATTAAATTTTATAATTTTCAATTGTTCACAGAAAACAGCGTTCATATAAAGATCTACATATCTTTTGCATTAAAATTTTGCATTACCCCTTAGGGGATTTATTATGACCTTTTAAAAGCAAAATAAAATATTTAGAAAGTGGTGTATTATTTCTGGAAGTAGTATTGGTGGAGGACAAGATATGTTGATGCCACCTAGTCCTGTAAGAATTCTTAGTACTACCAATATATAATTTTTCAACCGTCAGATTCTCTCTTGTGGGTGAGACTAAAAAGATAAACAAGAGATTTAGTTAAAATTTGGTTGGGCAATGGGCATTGGTCAGAATTTCTAGAATTACATTGGCCAGTAAATAATATGTATCTTGGAAAGTGTATTCTGATCCAGATTATTAAATTAGGTTAAAATGTTATTATTGGGTAACTTCATATTCTTCTCAAGATTTTCGACACTCACACACACACACACACACACACAATTTATATATATATATATATATATATATATATATATATATATATATATATATATATATATTCGACACACACTATATTTGTTTTTCGATACACACACACACTATACATACACACTATACACACACACACACACACACACACACACACACATATATATATATATATATATATATATATATATATGTAGAGAGAGAGAAAGAGGGAGAGAGGCAGACAGAGTAAAGTTTATCGATGCGTTGGTATATAATACGGGTGGATCCTCGTAATACTAATTATTAAAACTGATCCAAAGAGAGCTCGACGTATTTATTATAACAGAGCATATGGGGCTGATGATAGCCGCGTACAGAACGGCTAGAAATATGTTGAGGTAATTTTTTTTTCTGTAAAATATATATATATATATATTTATATATATATATATATATATATATATATATATATATATATATATATATATATATATATATATTTATGTGTGTGTGTGTGTGCGTGTGTGTGTGTCTCTGTGTGTGTGTTAACCCTTACCTTTAGCTCGTCTCGGAGATACATGCACAACTCTATCTTCATGTGCTGTGTATGGACTCCTGTTACATAATTTGGATTTTATTACATCTGTTTATCACAACACCTGCGCAGCTATTTATTATGCTGGGATTATATTTTTTTAATTTTAAAAATTATAATTTGCAATTAAAATAATCGGGATTTATATTTGTATGTAAGAAAAATAAATTAAAATTAAAAAATATAAAAAAAATATATTTATGTTTATTTTTGAGTTTTCAATATTAATCTTTTTATTTTTAATCTTTTCAATTAAAGGGAGATTACTTTTTTATTGATTCTTATTTAAAAATAAAAAAAAAACTTTAATTTATATTCACAATCAATAGTAATTTACATTACAAATTGTTGTGGATTCCAGGATGAAATCTGGTATCAAATAATAACAAACGCCAATAATGAATATAGGAAAATAATTTATTAACGTAATCATACAAACTGGTAATACAGGTTAGTAGTTCCAGGAAGGCGGGGTTAGTTGACAAATATATATATAAAGTCTTTGGTATCGTCGTATCGCTGTATGACTTCTTACTGAGTCTAAGTGCTCATGACTGTGAATCTTGCCGCATTCTACCGACCGACTCAACGTCCCACTACTACCCTACTTGACTCTTCGGGTATTCACTGGTAGTAGTATATGTATACCTTGGGTGAGTCCATTTGTGTTAAAAGGGGAGAACCCTCAACACAAATAAACCGTTTGTATGAAAAAAAAACCTGGATCAACGTATTTCAGCAGATATTTATTTTTATGCCTACATGTAACCATCAAATCATTTCTCTTGTTTAATAAGCTCGGATTATTTAACCGTTTTAAGATAATCAGTTTTCAACAAGGCATAGCTTACATTGATTTCCTTTTCCGTCATAAGCTTTGGCTCTAGCTATAATATTCCAGTTATTAGAAGGGAAACTATGTTGTGATTAAAAATTCCGAAAAAATAAACCGTCAAAGCAGATATGTCCAAATTTAAAAGAACGAAATCTAAATTTCAAGCGTTTAAAACATTAATTTAAAACACGATTCAATACAAGAGTAGAGAAATAAATACTTATTATACAATGTTAAATTAGAACATGTAAGTTACTACTACAAAATTGTGCATTTTGTTTCGACCTTTAATAAACAACAACTCATCATGTAGTTAACAATTATGGTATACCATCATTGCTAGGCGAGTGGTTAGAACGTTCCATTTCTGACCATGATATACGGTTTCGAATCTCACCACAACTTCCTAATGTTATCGGTTTGGAGGGAGTGATCACAACTTTCGGCACCTCTGGAAACGATACCAAGACTTGTGAGTGAAATTGGGTAGACGGAACACTTGTGCTAGCACGAAGTCCCTAGTCGTCGCGTCCGATGTTTTGATAACACTACATTACACGCTCAGTATAGTTGCAGTATAACCCCACAGGTTGGCCCTGTGGGTGTTGCACAAACACACATGTGCCTGAGCGAGCGCATGCAATAGGAACTGGCTAGACGATTATCCTCGAATACTAGTGGCCATTCATTCATTTATATATATATATATATATATGTCCTGCTGTCCTCTCAACTAGGATTTTAAATCATTTAAATGCAATGTCAATCCTTATTGTCAGTCTCCTTAAATCCTTGGTTTTTCGTTTTTTATCCAGCTTTAATTTGATTTCTGATTTCCTCTAAATGTTTCTTGTTGTTCACTTCTTCCTATACATAATTTAAATCTTCCTCGTTGTAAATGCATACGAATTATTCTTACATCGTCATTTTTGCATTGTTGTAGCGGATGCAGGCATTTGTTTTTATATGCGTCTTTATCAAATCAGGCAATCTACCCCTATTTTCCAATGTATTTCATTTTCTGGTTTATTCCTATGAGAAGAAAAATAAAAAGAGAGACTAAAACATGGCAGATCTTTAGAAAATGCGCCGTCCATTGCAATCTATATTTTTACGACATGCAACACGAAGCGCATGTGGGACATTTTATCAACTCCACCAATCTATTTTGGCGGGATTTCTTTAATCCTTTTTTTTTCTTTTTTAACACCATTTTGTTTTCTTTCTTATATTTTCGACTTTTATCTCCTATATTTTTGCTTCTTTTTTTAATTTAATTCATTCTCTTACATATTCCCGACCGGATTTTTTTCTAACTGTTTTATTTATCTTATAAATAAATTTATTTTAAATGTTTTTCCTTTTTTTTTCTTTTTTTAACTTAAGCTGAATTTTTTTTCAAATTTACAAGATATTTTTTCATCTTCTGTCTAACATTTCATCGTGCTTTTGTCTTCTATATTTCTTTATGAGAAGTAGGTATTCGCCAGTTGTCTCCCTTGAATTCAAGCTCTTCGCCCTTCTATCTATCTATCTATCTATCTGTATTTATATCTATGTATCACTTCTCTTCACACGTTCTTTTATTTTTCACATATATCTTTCCATTTCGAATTATCTAATCTTATGCAGTATAACTCTTTTATCACGATATCGACTGATTCTTTTTTTTTACTTTGGGTTGTCTAAAGCGTTTAGATATGGATACAAACAAACGCGTAAGCATACACGAATTTATATGTGGGAAACGTAGTGGATAAAGCCGCAGAAAATGAAAATCGCAAGCCGAGTTTAAACTCTCGTCAAGACTTTCTACATTGGTATAAATCACATTAAGAAAGACAGAGATCCTCCATCCACTCTAGCTGTTGGTTAAATAGTGGAGTATTCTGGGTAGAGTAGTTAGGATTAAAATATCCGAATATCATACATTGTTCAATTACTTTCGACCAACGCAGTCATTATCATGAACCAATCTGGTATCTGTGTAGTAACTAGAGTTCCTTAGTCTGCATTTTTTTAAAAGCATTTCACCCCCAAAATGGCGGGAGTGCCATAGGCACGCAAGGGGTTACAGAAAGTGAAAGTAAGAAAAAAAGAGGCGATTGAGGAAAGGATAAAAACCAGAACGGGGATCAAGATCACGGTATCAGGATATGTCGACTGATATTACATTTAATGCAGCAATTGCCTATCGCCGTTTGACTTTGCAAGTGTACGTAGAAAATGAAAGACAATCAACGTAGAAGAAAGTGCCGATGACGTGAATTTGTTTAAGTTGGACACCCAACTTTCCAGGAAGTGACCCACACACTTGATTCTTAAGCTTCCTTTGTGGCACATAGTGTATGAAATATCCAGAATCGAATTATGAAACTGCAACAAACTGCTGCGATCTCTGTTATAAATTCAAGTGGTGCCCTGCGTAGGCTTCTCCATCCGCTTGTTCCACAATTGAGGACTTTAGGGTTGAACGATCTTAGAGACATGATAAATAAAATACAAAAGGGATACATTTTTTTGCCAACGCCTTCGTAAAGAAAAAATATGTCTGCTTCCACACGTACACATACAAACACACACACACACACACACACATATATATTTCCCCCATATATATATATATATATATATATATATATATATATATATATATATATATATATATATGTAATATTAGTGGTAAATATATACATACATATGCAATCATATAACTAAAATATAAATATATATACATACATACATACACATACAGAGATTTCCACGAGCGAGAAGTGCGAGCAAACGAAATAATTAGCGTAAAACCTATGGTCACGACTAGCAATTTGAAAAATTGATTAGATTAGTTTGGTTTGTTTTACAGCATTTAGCTATTAATATTTTTTCCAAAAATGTATTCCGTATTTTTTTTTTTAATCTATTGCTGGTAATATTTTTTCTTCAAAATTGTATTGCTTGTAATATCTTTTCAAAAAAGTATTGCTGATAGTATATTTTTTCAAAAATATTTTGCTGGTAATTCTTTTTCTTTAAAAAATTCATTGCTGGTAATATTGTTACAAAAATGTATTGCTGTTATTAAAACCTATTTTTCCACTTTCATAGTGTTTCGCCCGAAGTTTGGTGGTTAAATTTTTGCCTATAACTGGCACCCTAACAGGTGCTACCACCTCGGAAATAGTGGACCTGGGAACACTAGCAATTAAGAGGTGGTTCCACGATCTTCAAAACCTCCTGTACAGAGGACTTGATGGATGCAATTTATCGTCTTACCCAGGACTCGGATGTAGTTTATCGTCATACCCAGGACGTGGATGTAGTTTATCGTCATACCCGGGACTCGGATGTAGTTTATCGTCATACCCAGGACGCGGATGTAGTTTATCGTCATATCCAGGGCTCGGATGTAGTTTATAGTCATACCCAGGACTCGGATGTAGTTTATAGTCATACCCAGGACTCGGTTGTAGTTTATCGTCATACCCAGGAGGCTAAAGTGATTCGATGTAGCTTTTCAATCTAGTAATGTGCATGGGTACAGTAAGCCGAGGTACCAGCGAGTAAAGCTCGTTAGAACAACTACCATGAAATCATTTATAGAAGAGCCGAAGGAAGGTAACGTTACGGCGGTGCGAATGTGACTGAAGAATAGATGCTCTTCCAATTTTCTTTTAAGACACGCAAGGAGAACGAAAAAAGATGGAGAAAAAATGAAAAATTGTATGATGTAGATTGAAAAGCGGAGAAAGAATTCCAAACAAGAATAAAATTAAAAAAAAAAACAATGAAAAACAGACATCTGGTGAAATGATGAATTGAATCTTTTTCATCGTCTATGTGCCGTGTCCGTTCAAGATGTGGACATTCATTGCTTTCCACATTTTCTTTATCTTTTGTGTCTCTTATTGAGAATTGTAGTTTTGCTACCTATTCAAATTCTTGTTCTGCAATCCAAATTCACAAGCTCCTTAAGAAGGATAATCGCTATTTTTTTTACTTTTTTTTGTCTTTTATTTGTCATGTGAGTATCAAATTCTCCAAGTCTGTTTCCTCATTATATGCCATAGAAATCTCTCTCTCTCACTTTCTCACTGTCTCTCTCTTTCTATCTATCTATCTTTCTCTCTCTAAATAATTTGGTAATCTCTCAGTCTATGTGAATCCCTGCATTATTCTGTAGAACAAAATGTCTGGTGTTTCCAATTTCTTCATGTGATTGCCGAGCATTCATTCAGTACCATATAGGAGGACCGATATGACATAACTGTTCATTATTATTTTCTTTGCTTTTAAGAGAAATTTACCGATTCTTAATACTTTGCTTACGATAAATTGGTCATAACTACATGAATAAAAGGGACCGAGTAAAGAAAATAATACCAGGAAATAACGGAAAATCAATTAAAACCTATTGAAAAGAGGAAATGGAACAAATGAGAGAGAAGATGAAGAAGGATAAGAGAAATTAATGATGGAAAACGGAAATTATGGCTCAAGTTATAAGAAAAAAGCGGGAACATTGTGCAGTGACCATGTACGTGATCTTTTATCATCAAGAAGCAAAGAAAGAAAATATTCAACAATCGCCGGTAGAAAATTGAGAGCAAAAGACAAAAGTGAATGTGAAACTAGAAAATATTGACACGTAATTTCTGCGTGGAATCAGCCAATGGACAGAGAGTAAAGATCGAAGGAGTGCGAAGGAAAATTATGCGATGAAAATGGAAAAATGTCTGAAAAGACTAGAAAAAAAGATAAGCATGTAGAGAAGGGGAACGAAAAGGAGGAGAAAAAATGAATGGGAAAATGACAGATAAATAACGGAGTGGAAAGGACAGGAGGTTTATTTGAAACTATGATACAAGAAGAATCGAAGTAGCTAATCTTGCATTTAATCTAGATTCTCAACGCTGCTGCATTCTTTAGGTTTACACGATTTATATAGATAACTTGTACATAAGAGTTAATTAGTAAAACTTGAAAGATTAAACCAATATTATCTCCAAAAATCTTTTTTGGAAGCCGATTTTTAAAAAAATAATAATGGGTATAAAGTAATTAATAATAACAAAACAAAAGTTCAGTCGACCAATGATGACAATTCCAGAAATTGTTTTAAAAAATCCTACAATCTAATCCTACAATCTAAAAATAATTCCTGGCTTTAAATAATCTGCAAAATATTGATGAACCGTAGAAAATAAATCAAACAAACTTCACACATTTTATTACCCATCGGTATTTGCCAGGTTTTCTGTCTACATGTATATATGTCTTAAGAATGAAATATCTTAACAGGAACTTCTATTTCACTTGAATTATACCATTAGTTATGAACACAGGGTGGTTAATTGGAATTTTAAAATGTAAAAAACGTTTAATTTTGGGTTCATTTGAAAGACATATCATGACATTTCCAAATATTTCCTCTTTATCCGTACATGAATTAAGTTTAATGATTTTAATTCAATATTTTAAAACACTAAATTAAGGCACTGTCAAATTAGCGACACCTTTCAAAATCTAATAAAAAAACAACTATGTAAGGGGCTATAGAAAATGTCCGATGAAAATTCGTTAATTTAATCATTGCTTTGCTACATGGTTAAAAAATATTACTTAAATTTACTTTAAATAGATTGCAAAACAGATTTTTTCGTTCATATTAGTTGTACCTCTAAAAGCACATCAATTTACTCAGCTCTCATGTAACTTAAAATGCACGAACGAAGGATTTTTTTTTAAAAGTTCGTTAGAGAAATGAGCTCATGAAAATATATAGGTTGATTCTATAAACAACAGTCACCTACGCTGATGCAAAGCTCTTCAGTAAAATGAATTGGAGTACTCTGACTGATTGGCGTATGTTTGCATTCGTAAAAAAATACGCTAGGATTAGCAGTTTCTCTCTGTTGCGTGATGATATGATAGTGGTAGAAACTCTGACTGACACCAAATCAGTTGGGTTTCGGTCCTGGTTTGAGTCCTTCGGATGTCTAGTGACACTGTGGAGCTGTGATACACCGAAACAGTACTCTTTCGAATGACACACACACACACACATATATATTTCTACTAGATTTTGGGCCATATTTTCAACGTTCAATTTAACTGCCATTGAGCCGCAGATGTCTAAGCATATCTCCAGCACGATTTTTTTTATAAACCTGGCATGAAAAAGAGAGACTTGAAATTGAATTTATCTTCATGCACTCTCATGTGCATCTTCAGTCCTGTGATAGGGCCGCATATTTTATCTCAAGTATGATATAAGTACCATAATAGGTCTGTCAGTAAGGGCGTCCACAGAGTCGACATTAGACAGTCGATTTATATGTAATCTCCGATGACTAACAAATACGACACAAGATAGAGCAACCTTCCTGCCGATGATACATAGAAGCTCTGACTGATTATCTTCTGGGATCGAATCTACGTCATCTTTCTTTTTTTTCAACGACGAATGTTCAACTGATTTTGACCTCAAAACTATTGCAACCTAATTTTCTCCAGCCTACTTTCTGGATTTTCAGATTTTCTTTAACCACATCCTTGGTTTTTTTGTCGGGGGTGCTTACCAAGAGCCAGCTCACTGTAAAACTGGTTCGAAGGTAATCTCTCAACTTCCATTCTCCTGAGATGTTCTGCCCACCACAGCCTATTACGAATGATCAGTTTCTAAAGAGTATTTCAATAACTTCGACCGATTTTAAATGTAAATTAAGTTTAAGCGTCTAATGATATATTTTTCTTTTTTTCAGATTTAAGAATTTAAGTCGTTGGCAATTTCACCCATGGAAAAAATTAACAATGAAATGTTAATGTTTCAAGAGAGCATTTGGGAAAATTGTTCGCAAATTCAAACACACAGGGTCTGTGTCAGATGTGAAAACATCATTGCGTGTTCGTTTACGCCATTCAGCTGAAAACATTGCTGCATTGCCGATAATGAGGCCGAAAATACAAACCTATCTACCTGTCAGGAATTGAACATCTCCACAACAACGTTTCCAACTGCACTCTCGGTTGGTCGATTATGTTGACCAAAAAAAAAACCGCGAATTATTTCTGTTTTCTCTCTTTCTATCTTTTTCCTCTTTTTTTTCAGTTTTAACCATTTTGACATCTGGCTTTGATTAATTCTAAAGTGTCCTAGTGTTTTCTTGATTTAAGTCTATGGCATTTTAATTTTTACGTAACTTATTATTCTTATTTTTGACGCCTAAATTTTGATGTAAGTATTTTTGTTTTACTTGTCTAATATTTCGTAATCTTATTTTGAGGTATTTCAATATTATTAGGGTAATAATTGTAGGAGCTTAGGTTATTATAATTTTTACTTACTATTGTTTGAACTTGTAAGAATATATTTATATTCATACATTTACAGACACACATACGTTTATCTACACACATATACACCATTGTGCAAATTAATTGAAACAATACGTATGATTTTGTTATTATTTATTATTATTCTTTTCATATGTTTCAAATAAAACATGACCCACTGCACAGGTTAATACTTCATCCGTCCCTTCCATGAAGCAATTCCTTGCAGACTGACCACAATTTCTCCATTGGATTTAAATCAGGAGTGTTTCTTGGTCAGTCTCTAGTACATTGATTTGCTCACTGGAAAGGCTTGCTAGTGCTATCGTGCAGCGTTATAATTTTCGTATGCTTCCTTGGAGTAAAGTCCACCGCAGACAATGGCCGTGGGACAACTAATCGACAGTCGAGACAGTAGTGTCTGGGCGTGATAAAAATCCGATGTAATCAGGGATGACGCAATATTTTTCAGGGCCAAGCAATTTTCAGCATGAAACCCCAAAATGCCTTCATATTATTGCACACCACTGCAAATGATCTAATCTGAGGAAAAATAGAAATCGATTATATTCTGTCACACCAGTGAGACTAAAGCTGACTGTATGGTGAAAGAAAGGATACTAAAGTGTTTGTACACTATTTACATTATTCGCAATATTGACCTCTGTCGCCATATTTATTGCAACGTTCAGGCCGTTGTACGCTCCGGCCTTCTTCAGGCGGTTAGACTGTCGAACTGAACCCTTTATTTCGCTCACTGTAGTAGACTGTTCTGGCCAGAGAAAAGCGATAATAACAACAAAAATTGCAATATGAGCTCCGGTAAAAACATAAAATGATAACACTAAAAAATTGCAATATGAGCACTGGTAAAAAATGATTGCTGAAGACATTAGTTTTATAGTACCCAGAAATTCATACACAGATGTGCTCAAGGACGCATGGCACAGTGGATAAAGGCGTTGGTTAGCTTCAGTGACAGGACCCAAAGAATGTGAGTTCAACACCCAGTTAAGGCAGTGGAGAACTTGGAGAGGGGAATTAACAGGTGATAACTGATAACTGACATCCATGGCACGTGGAACTAGAACAGTCTACCACAGTGAGCGACACGCTGACAGTGGAATACTGATATATATATATATATATATATATATATATATATATATATATATAAACATATATAGGTCTATTATGTTTGATCATGACCCGTTGTAAACTTCGTAAGGTTGGTTTAATTTCGGGTGAAAATAAAGACAAAAATTGTCCAATATTTGGATATTTTTATTATTAAGCTTTCAGTTTATATGAGCCATCTTCAGAGAATCATATTTGATGGTGCATATCTTTGTTTAAATATCCGTATAACTGCTCAAATCCCTCCTGTGATTGAAAGAGAATTAAAAAAAAAAACTTTAGAAGAACCCGGAAACAAGGAATGAAACTATACACCTGTGAAAAAATTCGGGAATCGGATGATAGACAAACTTATATAATCCGATTGAAGGATAAAATAGTAAATAAAATTTCAGAATTCAGACAGAGACTTTAGGAGTACAGAGGTAAATTAGATATTAGAAGGAACCAAAAATCCAATCATAAACAGGAAACAGGGGTTAAACCTCTTTACCTGTACAAAAGACCATGGATTAGTGTGAATTAGTAGCAATTTTAATGGATTGTTCCCAATGATTGCTTTAACTAATTATTTACAGAATCCTTCCATTGAGTTATTTTTAAATAAATTAAATAAAATGTGCTTTAAGCAAAAAAAACGGAGCCATATTTTTTAGGATTAAAAGATTCTCCTGGGTTTTTAAAATTCCCTTTGATATATTA
>OZ038505.1:7294457-7321957 GCA_964036315.1 Acanthosepion esculentum
GCATGCCTTCGGTCTGGAAATGCAAACTGATACATCTGTGTAGCCTCGCGTCTCTTACCATTCCCGCGGTCGTGTGTAAAAATTATATCTGCCTACTCGTAATATGAACATCCTGCCATTGATAAAAAGAACTCTTCTCAGTTAAGTCACTATTCAACACGTTAAGTGTTATACAGACAAGCCACATATGTACACGAATGACAAATGTAAGCTAGTCTAAATGGCAACCTAACGTCAACTACCGTAAACATAAAAAACTCAAAAACGAAGAATTTGTGGACATATGTTTATATGTATTTTTGTCCTTGGTTTGTTGTGAGGAAAACGTCCCCTTGTTTGTAAATTTATTTTGATACGCCCTACATACACACACACACAAACACACACACGCAAACACACACACACACACAAACACACACACACACATACACACGTGCGTGCACATACACATGAGCTCTCTTTTCACACACACACACACATGCACACACAGACACCAATACACACATACTGGCACACGCACACGCACACATATTAATGTAGAAGGCATCTTCGTAATCTATTTATTTATAATGAAGGGAACATAACGTATACGTATATAAGTGGGTTTTGACGTGTCGACATATTTATTTATCTTCATATTAACCCCTGATTTTGAGAATATCTGCCGTTATATATGTATTAAAATAGTATCTGTTTTTGGCAATCAAGCGAAATACAATGTACCTCGTCGGTTGATATCGTCTTGCCAGAGCTTTCTCTATGACATCACTGTAGAGTGCGGAGCCAACTTTGAATTTTCTGCTATGAAAGTCAGAAGTAGCCGGATGTGTGTAAGAGGAGTCCCTGAGGATATCAGAAAATAAAAAGCAAAGTGAAAGAATTGGTAAAATATGACGTAGAAAAGAATAGAAATAAAAACAGCAACTGATGCTGAGTCGAGAAGAAAAGAAAGGATAATGGAAGGAATGGTAAGAATCAGAAGAGTGAAGTGATAAAAAAAGAACTATACAGGAAAAGAAAACAAGAAAGAAACAACAGAAAGAAAGAAAAGGGAAGGAAGGAAGGAAGGAAGGTGGAATGAAGAGTCGAAGAAGAAGGGTGGAAAGAAGGAAGGAAATAAGGAAAGAGGAAGGAAGGAAGGGTGGAAGGAAAGAAGGGTAGAAAGACGGAAGGAAAGAAGGTTAGAAAGAAGGAATGAAGGGTTGAAGGAAGGAAGGGTGGAAAAAAGGGAGGGTGGAAGGAAGGAAGAGTAGAAGGAATGAAGTAAAGAAAAAAGTAAGGTTGGTAAGAAGCGTGGAAGGGTGGAATGAAGGAATGAATGGTGGAATGAAAGGAAGGAAAGAATGAAGGACAGAGTCAAGGAAGTAGGAAAGGAAGGGTGGAACGAAGGAAGTAAGGGTGGAAGGAAGGATGGGTGGAAGGAGGGATGGGTGGAAGGAAGGAAGGATGTAAGGAAAGGGAAATCAAATAAAAACGAAGACATTGAGTTAGTAATAAAAAATGAAATGCTGAAGAAGGGATATAAGAAAGAGATTAGTAAATGCAAGAGGAAAAGAAATACAGAAGGATGCTGAGAATAACGTAAACTGCACATGTGAGCAACAACGACCTTTTTGACAAAATAGAAACAAAAAGCTACTTATGCTTAACATCAGACAAAAGAGAGTAGATATTGAGGAAAGAGGGCTTAAAAAATTGACACTCACAAGACATATTGAAAGCTAGTGGCACAGAACGCATAACCTATATTACATAACGCTTGGCAGAACAAGATTTTGGAGAGATTGCATAAAGACAAAATTTACTAAGGGTTATAAAAGACAGGAAATTTTGCAGAGCCATTATTGCCAACGTCCTGAAGTACATAGAAGAAATATCATAATTCGAAAAATATACAAGGAATTGAAAAATATTAAAAGAATCAATTTTCAATACTATTTCGAATGAGAGAAAAATAAAGAATAATATATATATGTGTGTGTGGGGGGGGGTGTATGCATGTGTGTGTGTAAAATATAATTGAAAGTATGCAAAATGAAAAGATGAAGAACGATAGACAATGAATTATAAAGAACAAAGAATTAACAAAGATTGAGAAGTTCGAAAGAATAGGAATGAAAGCTGAAGAAATGAAGAACCTGACAAAAGATCAATTTTAACAATAACTGAAATAATTTAAAAATAATATATTTGAAACATAAAATGGAAGGCAAACATGGATTCTTGTGCCCGGAAAAATAGCGAATGTCAAAAAGACGGTGTTTTCCATGATACGGGATTTATTTTAACTACCATCAGAATTCATCAAATTTTACTGTTTTAAAAAGCGATGTTCACAATTGTCATCAAACCTAAATATATGCAAGTGAATTTATACATTTTCTTTGCTTTTGAGAATTGACAACAAAAATAGTAAACACTATTTATTTAAACGATTTATCATATTAATATATTGGAATGTTTTGCAAAACATCACGTTATTGCCAACTGATTTGTACGTTATACAAATTAAAGTAATAAAGATTTTCGTAGTGTTGGTTCACATATTTTAATAATTTAGTAAAATTTTATAGATTTATAAATAAAAACATGTTTACAGTTTTATTTCTTTATTAATGGCTAAGTTATAAATATTGCATATTGTATTTTATTTATATATATTAATGGGCAAATTATAAATATTGCATTTTGCCTCAATGCTAAAATGTTGTAAATTTAACATTATACTCGTAAATAAAGAGTCTATTAAATAATTAATTAGTGTCTAAAACTTTTGTTGTAAATTCACAAGAACAAACAATAAGGTATAAATTGACTTACCAAAGAGTAGTAAAATCATCCTTTTGAAACAGCGATTTTTTGTTACGTGATCAAACGTCCATGTTTGCTAATTTTAAATAATAAAAGTATGAAGAAATAAATGAATAATAATACAGAAAGTACAATATGAGAAGAAAAAAATGCTTAAAATAAAGAATAACAGGAGAAAAAATTACATATTAAAATATTTAAACAGAATGAAAACAGAAAAAAGACAAAGAAAGGGAGATTTTAAAATAAGAATAAATCAACGGAAGGAATGAAAGAAATGAATGAAAATGCGATAGAGAAGGATATTGCAAGATTTTCTTCGTGTTTCAATAAAAGCTAAGAGAAGAAAGAAATAAACATATCAGAAATAATAAATTAATTAAATCAACTGAAGATAAGATGTTTATAGAGAAAGAAAGAGTGAAAGGAAAGGAAAAATGAAGAAAAATAACAAGTAAAAAGAAAAAAGATGAAAGAAAAGAAAGAAAAGTGAATGTAGGAAGAACGGAACCGAAACAGAAGATAGAAGTAAAAAGAACGTGGAAAGAAAGAAAGAAAGACTAAAGGCATAAAAGTGAATGTAGGAAGAATGCAACCAAAACAGAAGATATAAATAAAAAGAACGCGGACGCAAAGAAAAAAAGAAAGAAAGAAAGAAAACTGAATGTAGGAAGAAGAAGAACGCAACCGAAACAGAAGATATAAGTAAAAAGAAAGAAAGAAAGAAAGAAAGAATGAATGCATAAATGTGAATGTAGGAAGAACGCAACCGAAACAGAAGATATAAATAAAAATAAAATAAAAAGAACGCGGAATGAAAGAATGAAAAAAAAGAAGTAAGGAAGAAAGAAAGAAAGAAAAGAAAAGAAAGAAAAGTGAATGTAGGAAGAACGCAACCGAAACAGAAGATATAAATAAAAAGAACGTGGAAAGAAAGAAAGAAAGAAAGAAAGAATGAATGAATGAATGAATGAATCAAAGTAAGTGAGGAGAAGGAATTAAATTCAGAAATCTAATGAAAAAAACGGAGAGGGAAAACTGAACGCAAGACGGGAGCATAAACAAACGGAAATATATCAAAAGGAAAGAAACAAACGAATAATGTAGGAATCAATTAACGAATGGCAATAGAAAAAAGGAAGGAAATGTACAAAATAGAAAGAATTAAAGAAAATAAATACAGAATGAATGAATTCGGAATGAAAAAAGAAATGACAGAACGAAGCAAGGAACGGAAGAAAAGAGAATAAATGAATTTAGGAATGAAATAAAATAATAGAGGAAAACATGAAATGAAAAGGAGCAATAAGAAAAAAATAACGAAAATAAATAAAGAATGGATGAAAAAAAAGAATTAGAAAAAGTAAAAAGAAAGAACGAAGAAAATAAAGGAAGAAAAGATAAAGTATTGGAGAAAAGAGATAAATGTGAATGAATGAAAAGAGTGAAAGAAGCAACGACGGGGAGAAATGTGAGGGAATTAGAGAAATTAAATAAAGAATGAATGAATGAGGGAATGAAAAAGAAGAAAAGGCAGAATGAAGAAAGAAAAGGAAATAAAGTAAATGCATTAGAGAAAATAGATATATAAGGAATGAACAAATCCAGGAAAAAAAATGTTTGAAAGAAGAAAGTAAAAGAATAAAAGAGAAAGAAATAGAGAAAATATATAAATGAGAAATGAATTAATTCAGGAATGAAAATAAAAAAGAGAAAGAAGAAAGAAAAAAATCAATAAAGAATGACTGAATTCAGGAATGAAAATAAAAAAAAATAAGAATGAAGCAAGGAAAGGAAGAAATAACAATGAATTACAGAAAATAACAGAAAATACAGAAATTACAGAAAATAAATAAATAATGAATGAATTCATGAATGAATGAAAATAGAAAAAAAGGAAAAGTCGAAACAAATGAAGGAGGAAAATAAATAAGGAATGAATCAATTAATGAAAGAAAATAAAAAAGGAGAGAACGAAACAATGGAAGAAACACAAATGACAAAAGTAGGGAAACAAAAGAAAGAAAGAAAGAAAGAAAGAAAATAGCGAAACAAATGAAAGAAAGAAAGAAAGAAAGAATAAAGGCATAAACGTGAATGTAGGAAGAACGCAACCAAAACAGAAGATATAAGTAAAAAGTAAATAAAAAGAACGCCGAAAGAAAGAAAAAAAGAAAGAAAGAAAGAAAGAAGGAAAGAAAGAAGAAAGAAAGAAAGCAAATAGCGAAACGAAAGAAACAAAGAATGAATTAATTAATGAAAAAAAATAAAAACGGAGAGAACGAAACAATGGAAGAAACACAAATGACAAATGTAGGGAAACAAACGAAAGAAAGAAAGACAGAAAGAATAAAATAAAGAAAGAAACGAAACGAAAGAATGAAAGAAAGAATGAATGAATTAATGAAAGAAAATAAAAAAAGGAGAGAACTAAACAATGGAAGAAACACAAATGACAAAAAGTAGGGAAAGAAACGAAAGAAAGAAACGAAAGAAAGAAACGAAATAATGAAAGAGAAAAGAAAGAAAAAACCAAACAAATGAAAGTAAGAAAGAATGAAAGACTGAAACACACAAAAGAATGAATGAAAGAAAGAAAGAAGCAAAAAGAAAGAAAGAAACAAAGAATGAAAGAAAGAAACAAAAGAAATAAAGAAAAAAATGAAACAAAGAATGAAACAAAGAAACAAAGGATGAAAGAAACTTAGAGAAGAAATCAAAGGAAATAATATTATATTTCGAGCGGCAAAATTATTTTTAGATGCGTCGGATGTAACCATAATAAAGCAGAAAGAAAGGAAAGAAAAAGAAACCAAAATAGAAAGTTTTCTGAACGCGAAGGGGAAAAAGGAAAGCAAATACAAATAGTAAGAAATGTAAGAAGAAAGAAGAAAATATTCTGAACTCCTGGTGCATCAAATGTTCTCTGTACAATCCGCAATTGTAACAATCCTGCCATATGCATTATAGACTTTAATCATGTATTTGCTCGAGACTGTCTCATGCACGACATATGACATTAAAACAAATGGACTGTAGTAGTGGCAGTAGCTGTTCCATTATTAGTAATACATTTTATTATAATATTACTTGTGATCTCAAAGCATGTATGGTAATTTTCTAAGCGTAACTTAGATGTGACACAAGGCCGAAATTATATGGCACCCAGATCCTAATGTATGTATGAAAGACATACAGAATAAATATATTACAAAAATGTTAAAATGCCCCAAATAAAAATATGAGGTCACTATACTGAATACGTTTTTCGAACCCTAATTTACTATTATTAGGACTTCAGCGATAATGGCTCTCCACACCATTCTGTCTTTTCTTGTTCTACACAAGATTTTAACACCAATTATTAATGAGGATAAACTACATCTGACAGCAAACCACTTAGTTGGAATTCGAATGCTTTAAGGAGCGTAGACTTACCTGTTTTTCCCAATTCCACCGTGACCAGGGTTGGTAGCATCCGTTACAGTCCTTGGTGTAGACAAATAGTGAACCCCCACAAAAAGCAAGACACTATGAACGTAAAAAGGTACGGTCGAGTAATGGATAGCGGCTCGGATTGAGGAATCGGAGAGCCGATTTCGAATTACACTCGAATTCATTACATTCACTTGCGTGCTAATACCATTGGGAAAGGTATGAAACCCCTTCTCCCCCCATGGGTAATAGCAGGATAAGCCGGGTTATATTGCTTTGGATGGCAACTGGCCTATCGCAGAAAGAAATGGCATCCTGCTCCGGGAAAAAAATCTACCTAGTCACTCATGTATCGTTAGAATCATGGTGGCGTAAGCATGGCACATAACTGACGGAGAAGGCATGCCACTGCGTTCAATATATTTAGATTTGGGCATTAAATAATCCAGAGAGATATGCCGCTAAACAAAATCAACCAGCCAATACCATCTATTCATAAAATATAACACCGTATTTTACTTGCTGTTTTAATCTGTACACTTGCTTTTTGTTTATCCTGTAGGCGTTAAATTCTCTTCCCTCATTGTTTTCAAAAGATTTCGACTGTCTCTTCCTGATTGTAAATTTCGTTAGGTGTTTATATTGCCGTGAAAATTACTCATTTCTCATATGTCTCGTCCATAGTGTTCACAGCTTCCATATCATATTTAATATTAGAGCTTGATATCCCGTACACTGAAACTGAAAGAAAAAATTAAGGAGATCTATTTGAAGAAAGGGAAATTGATCTTGAAATTTAATTTGAATTCTTGGAATTGAGTTACAGCAGTGAACATATGGGCTTTTACAGTGACCCTCTGTAGCAGTTGTTCTCAAATTCTTTGCCCGATGCGCACTTTTCCCCATAAGTCATGAAGTCATTGGCCCCGCTTTCCCAGATTGTCCGACTCAAAAGTGTCATTCCAAATAATATGTATATATTATTAAAAATTGTAATTCCTTTTCCTATTGTTTCGGCTTCATTTACATGGATTATTTTTGTCGTAGCAAAACCACAAGAGCTAGCGGAAGGAAAACCCAGCGTGACCTCTCAGTTCCGTGGACCGATGCACATCACGAGTTGGGAGGCTTTGCGAAGTTCGAAAGTTAACATTTTGAGTCTATCAAAATTCTCCGGTGAGTATCTTATTCCACATGCAATCCTCTACCTTCAAATCAGGCCTAAAATGGATATCTGCCCTCGTATTTCGGCCGTAGCTGCACTTTCCTCACTTTACCGTCTCGGTTGAGTTCAAAAGCGTTTCCGAGTCCTTTTGCGTGACATTATCCAACCTCTCTCTCTCTCTCTCTCTCTCTCTCTCTCTCTCTCTCTCTGACTGCTCTATCGCGATTCCATGAAAAGTTCTCGGAACAACTATATTCCTTGGCCCCACCATTTCTAACTTTCACGACTAGGACCCGCCATTTCACTCACATTGTAGCTAACCACCGACATTCCCCCCGTATTCCATTGGTGATAAGTATGTTCCACTCAAACAGCTTCTTCCCGCGAAATACTGCCCTCTGGGACCGATTCTCAAGAGGAATTTCCCCTGACATCTACAACCGTTATCCTCCTCTCTTATCTGCATGAACTACCTCAATGTAATTATCTACATCGAGTAAACTCCGGGCCTTGTACAAGATGAAGTTTACTTTTTTAAAAATCGGAAGTCGGGGAGAGACATGACTGGCTATGACCTGAATGTACACGGCAGATTATTTGTTCAAGATAAGTCTTAACTTTTCAGTTTCCTTCTACCTAAGTTGATGAGTGTGCTTTTTTTTTATTTCAGTCTGTTGACCCAGTTTTAAAAAGCAAATTTAAAAGTGATCTTAATTTGTTCTTTTTTCGAAATATATTTTCTTGAATGTATTTGCGTTGCGCGACGTTACAACTTCTCGTTGGCACACAATTTTGCGGTTGACCTTTCCAACACAAACAAGTCGGCCCTTGCACAACTTCTGAGACAATTTGTTGAATTCAATTATTTTGTGATTGATGATTTCGTCACTCCGTCGGCAACACCAGCATTTATTATAATATTTTCCTCCTCTTGGTCTTCTTGTTCCTTATTATAATTGTTCTTTTATTGTTTTTGATGGTTTTGTTATTGTGGTTGTTCTTGATGATGCTGAGGAAGATGATGATTGTTTGTTTTTTTCTTTTTTCCTTTTCTACGGTTTGTTCACAGCTCATTACCCGGGACGTAGTTTAATGCAAGATAATAAATATATGTATTTTGTTGTTAATAGTCTCGATGTTATGTGATACTTAACATCTAAAGTGGTTGTATTTTTTATATGACAATACTCTTTTGAGTAGATAAACAGTTTCGCATAGTGCACATTTTAAAAATATCTTTTAAACAAGGCCGACTTGAGCTCTTGTGAATTTTCTTGACTGCAGCTTCCATTATTATTATTATTATTATTATTATTATTATTATTATTATTATTATTATTATTATTATTTTCTTTGATATCTGGCGTTTACACATTTCTTTCCGGGTCCCGCCCAGGGACCTAAGGTTAGAAATGGCATCATGACACTTTCCACTGCAAAGAAAAAAATAAAAATAAAAAATAATTATTACATAGATAAAGCCCTTCGTAAAGTGTGGGCTGTACTTGTCAGAACAATTTTTTGTATCACTTTGAGGCATGGAATTCCAGGGATCCCTTCAGTCAGCCTACTAGAATCTTTTCCAACCAGTCCAAGTGCTCCAAATACAACAGGGATTGTTGATGTTCCCATGTGCCACATTTTTGAGATTTCTATTTCAAGGTCCTTGTATTTTGACAGTTTTTCGAATATCTTCAAAGATATATTGCAGTCTGCAGGGACTGCCATATCAATAAGGGGGCACTTATTTTGTTTGCGGTCTTTAATAACAATGTCTGGGCGGTTGGCTTTGATTGTTCTGTCAATGTCTATTGTGTAGTCCCATAGAATTGTAACAGGTCCTATCTCCGTAACCGGGTCAGGGTGGTGTTCGTACCAGTTTCTTTCAGTTTCCTTCCCGTAGGAGTTGCAAATTTTATTATTATTATTATTATTATTATTATTATTATTATTATTATTATTATTATTATTATTTCTTTCGGTTTCTATTATATACACGTTTTCTTCTGGACTCCAACCAGAAACCTGAGGACAGAAATGGTTACATGACATTTTCCACTAATCATTCTATAGTTTTTTTCTAGAGACCAAATAACAATAGGTAGGGAGTTTGTCTGGACACATTCTATAGTTTACTATTGTTTACCTTGATTTCCTCATCAGTCTAAACTCTGAAATATCAGAGTATTCGAGGATGATACTGTGTGTGTTTAATATTTACCTTTGAGAAATGTAGCCATGTCATATTTATGAATGGTAAATTTCAGTTTGATACCGTCACTAAATTGTTTACCTCTTTGAAGGAGTATTTACCTGCTATTGTCATTTTTTCTCATCTAATTTTATACATGCATTCGTATTTTTCACTTCCGATGTCGGGTTTGTATGACTGCAAATTACCACAGAGGCAACATTTGATAAATTGCATCCAGCGCATTCATTGATTAGATTATTTCTCTCTTTCTAAGTGCCCACTGCGTTACCATGTACTTGCACATTTTGATCGTCTCAATCTTACTTTTAAATATATAAGGTAAGTTATGTGAGATAAATAAAGAGAGAAAATAAATTTTGGAAATCATTTAGAATAGGTCTACTTTTTCGTATAAACGAGAACGTGGAACAGACAAACTGAAAGTTACTTAGTACTTTGTCTTGTGATGCTATATTCTATTGTTTTGTATCTCGGATTCTTCACAAAAAATTGTCAAAGGTGTGTTCTTTGTAATTTGTTACCGCAACGACTATCCACAGGCATGTATTTTAAACATGATCTTCTACAATTTTATCTGGTTGATTTGCTGATATTCCAGAATATTCCAAGGTGATGTTGCGTGCACTTGATAGCTTTCCATTTTCAAATGCAGTATTGGCACATTACTCAAGCATAACTTCCAATTCGATCCCCTCATTAAAATCTTTTAATGGTTGAAGGAAAGTTTTCAGTTCATTATCATTTTTCTGATTTAATTTTATCCATGCATTTGCTTTGTTCTCATCCGATGTATGGGTTGAATGATTGGATATTACCGCAAAGCATTTGGTGGATTTCATCCATGCTAATTAATGATTACAATTTTTTTCTAGGTGTTCACTGCATAAACATATTCGTACATATTGCGAATTTTTCGATCTTTCCTTTATATGCAAAGAGCAGTTAAATTTTCTTGACAGATGGAATGAGATAAATAAAAGAAAGAAAGTATATGTTGCAAATGATTTCCAATATGTGTACAATTTCGTGTAAATGAGAACGTGGTACACTTGTACAGAAAGTAACTAATTAATCAGACCATTTAGTCCAATAACAACAAATAATGTTGTTTTCTTGCGATGCTACATTCTATTGTTGTCTGTCTTGGATTTCTTGGATTTACTAAATTTGTCAAAGGTGTAGGTACAGCACAAACTGTTAACCGATGTGTATTTTCAAAATAATCTTCCACAATTTTATCTGCTCGATTTACTCGGATTTCCCTATCAGTCTGAACGTTGATATCCCAAATTATTCCAAGTAGATATTGCTTATGCTTGATAGGTTTCCATTTTCAAACGCAGCCTTGGTACATTTGTCAAGCGTAGATTCCAATTTGATGCCCTCAATAAAGTTTTTAGGAATTTGAAGGAGAATTCGCAGTTTATTAACATTTTTCATTTAATTTTATCCATTCATTTGCTTTCTTCACATTCGATGTTTGCTGTGTATGACTGGATATTGTCACAAAGCATTTGATGGATTCCATCTAAATAATGATTACACAATTATTTTTCATTTTGTAGGTGTCCTCTGCGTAAATATGTTCGAATATAGTGTAACTATTTCAAGTTTACCTTTCTATGCAAAAAGGACAGAATTTTCTAGAAAGATGGAATAAGAACAATAAAAAAGAAAAAGTGAGTTTTTACAAATAAAGTCGAATAGTTCTGTCATGTAAAGTAGAATGTAGCACAGATGGATTGAAAGTAACTTCGTAATTAGACAATTTAACCCCAATAACAACAAATACTGTTATTTTTTTTGAGAGGCCACATTTTATTGTTTTCTATCTTGGATTCCTTGTATTTACCAAGTTTCTCAAACATTGTCAAAGATGGGTTTCCAGTATTTTGTCTGGTCGATTTGACTAAATTTTCTTCTCAAAGTGAACGCTGAAAATCAAAAGGACAGAAATTACTTTATTCTGAACAACTTGTATAGGAATATTCTCTTTTTGAGGAGGTATAATTCCGGACATATTGACCAATCAACGTACTGAGTTCCCATATTATATTCATTTCAATATTCTATAGACTCCAATCGGCCACACTCAGATAGTATGTGGTTGTTATTATTATTTCCATTGATTTCTGTCGTCTACACATTTCCTTGCGGGTCCCAACCAGAGACCTAACTTCATAAATCACTTCATAATATTCTTCACTGATCATTTTTGGGGAAAAAAATGAAAAAGAATTATTGTTATTATTAACCAGTGGGGATTCACCTTTCAGGAATTTATAGCCTACATTGGATCTTAGGGATAATCAAGGCTCCTCAATATACCAGCACGCTTATCACTATTGTAGATCTTTCTAAAAATACAGTCTTCTAGATGGTTCGACGTTTTCCCATTACCAGTAATTATCATGGTCTTTAGCGAAGTTTTCCGAAACCGTTCCCTTTGGGTCCGAAAACTATTCACAGACCAGTCATTTTCATCTTCTATAATTTCCGCAGTTTGGCATTTCTATACAAAGAAGATGCCAGAGGAAACAATACATGAATCAATACATATCCGAACGTAAAAAGTATTTCTCGAGAACATAGTAACAAGGAAGTCAAGAAAGCCATAAAATAAACTAAATAATAAAGCTCCGTGTTGACCTCACTGACTACATTTATACACACACACACACACACACACACACACACACATATATATATATATATATATATATATATATATATATATATATATATATATATATATATATATATATATATATCCAATTGTAAAAAAATGAAGAGTAAGATTTCAGCGCTCAAAACATTCATTTAAAACAGTGCTCAATACAAAAGTAGACCAATAAATCTTTCTTTATTATGCACTGTGGAACATGTAAATATCCACTACAAAACTGTATATCTAGTTTCAACGTTAAAATAATTATTGACGTTTCATCAGGTGGGAAATCACGATACTATTCTCTTATATCTAACGCGAAGGATGAGATGAAAAAAAAACTTAATACAATTTACAGACCCTGTGTATTTCAAAAATAAATTTGATTCTTTTTGTGTCTGTATAAACGTGTCGATTTTTATACCTACGGTTTTGATATACGATATTATCAGAAAATAATAGCAATGACTACTGTAAATTTCAAGCAAAATTATTTAAAAACCAATAAAACATTTTTAATCTTCAGATAAGTATATTTCCTTTTTTTAAACGAAAACTCCTTCTAATCAATTTGAATTAGTTTTAAAATACAGCAAATAGTTTGTTTATAGGAAATATTACATTTAATGTATCAGCTTGAAATAAAAAATAAAATAAATTCCTTATGAAAGATTTTTTTTCATTTTTTAAAAATTATTTTTAATGTTTAGATATTGCGAATTTGTGGAGATCAGTCAGTCAGATTTATGCCGTGTGTGATACACGCTTAGGCGATCATGTATCTTTCGATACATAACTGACGAGGCAGATTTCTTCCTGCAGTAGGTTGCCATTTCTTTCTGCGGTAGACCAGTTGCCCTCCAAGGCTATAGAAACTGGCCTGTTTTGCTAGTTACCCATAGCTGGGGGGAGATGAAGAGGGTTCATACCTTTCCCAAGGGTATTAGCATGTAAGTGAATATAAATGATTCGTGTGGAATTCGAACTTGGCTCTCCGATTCCTCAGATTGAGCCGCTATCCTTTACCTCACCGTACCTCCCTTGTGGAGATACCTAGTATAAATTCATCTCTTCTCCCACCAGCTATGGGTTAATGTGTAAGGCAGACTCGATCCTATTGCCTTGGGTGGCAACCAATCTACCACGGAAAGAAACGGCAACCTACTGCAGGAAAATATTCTGCCTAGTCAATCGAAAGAGGCATAGCCCCCAAGCGTTGATCACGTATAGCACTTGACGGAATTCAATGATAGCTGTATTAAAATAAACTCAAAGAAATAATTCAATTTGAATTCAGCTATCACAGTTAGTGATATTTAATTTTAAAAATGAAATTTTGCTTGTCGATATACTATATCGCGTGATTATAATTAAAACGGGCAACAAATGTTCTGAAATATTCGGCAAGTTCGCAGACGGAAGCTTAGCCGAGGTTCCACACGTAGCAATTATTATAAACACTACTGCAATCATCGGCTTCCATGGATTTCCTTTTTCATTTGTAGACCAAATTCCATGCAATTTTCTTATTTTTGCATTATTTCTTTTACATTCTTTCATTCCTTATTTTGTTTCGAGAGAATATTTTTTTTTTATTTAGTCGAAGCGAAACTCTTTTCAGTATTTCTTAATCTCTTATATTTCTTGTCATTTCTCTTTTCAGCCCAACCGATGTATAGCAAATATTTATAGTCTTACCTTTTGTCTCCATTATGTCGACATTTGCTGTTTTCCTATAATTTGATTATTTTCGATTTTGAGATAATTAATTTCTTCTATGATTCCTTGACTGAAACATTAAGAAATTCCATTTCTCTTTTCAGGTGTTCTTTACATGTTATTCATAACGCCATAATGTCAAACAGAGTTTATGCTAAAATTATCAGAGAACATTTTAAATTCACTGTAATCTTATTTTTTTCAGCTATCGTTCTATAATCTAAACAATGTATTATGAAACGAGAAAGTTTATTAGAAACAATTAAATGAGCGTCAAAATAATACTTAACATCACTCTCCGTCTATGAAAAACGAATACGGGAAGTTTTTTTTTTCTCATAGATAAAGACGAGACTCGAGGCAAGAGAGATGTGTTTCTAAAGAATACCGCGGATGTATCATGTGAGTCACTAGGAAGTTTTACTGTAAATGTGAATAAAATGACACTTGTGCATAATAAACATAAAAAGAGCAAGAAGTCATTTATTTTTATATAATTACTGATTCTTTGTAAAATCCAAAGAAGTAACTACAATGTTATTAGTCCTGACCTGGCAATTCGGCTTCAGTACCTTTCCCACCACCGTAACGTAAATTCCCTGTGTCTTTTCTATAAGTACTTCCATGGTAATTGTTCTGATGATCTTTCCACTGCGGTATCTAGATTTCACGAAGTTAAGTGCAGTACAACATGGGCGGGTAGGTCTCATCATTTTACAGTTTAAATAGAAAGATGTAACCGTAATTCCTATGCTAACAGCTTCTTCTCTCGTATTTTCGCTTGTAGAAAACTCTTCCGGCTTCTCGTTTTCAGTTAACTTTGATCAGAACAATTACGATGAAAATATTTAGAGAAGAGGCACAAGGAAGCTGCCTTACGGCGGTGGGAAAACGACTGACAGTGACATAGGGGTCAGAACGAAAAAAAAGAAAAGAAAAAAAACACTGCAGATTCTTTGGATTTTATCAAAATCTCTAAATATATAGCAAGAGCACCAAGCCAGATGTTGCAACATTATGCAAATCAAGGAAGAATGGTAGATGATATTGACATTGTAGACTTATAAATATGTAAGATAGATTCTGGTGAGAAAAATGTTCAAGCACGACACAGAAAACTCTAACTTTCCGTGCAGCAGACATAGCATGTGTACGGATCCGTAGGTAGCAGTGGTTTAGTTCAACTAGAACTGTCGCACAAGGACAACAATTGGTCATCAAAGATACCTTGAAACCACGGAGAACTGGACAATGATATGCGCCAAAGAATAGGAATAGAAGAAGACAATTCCTTGATAAAGGAATTCAACAAATTCAAAAAGAATTGCAAATGGATGAAGAAGGGTCAGTAAGCCATATTGCACTTACTGCAACGACAAAGAACCTAAAAAAGAAGGCAAAATTAAGGCCAATAATGCAGAACTAATGACAGCATAAAACTGTTCATGATCAAAACTCAGCCCATTTCAAATAAGCGAAAATAGACCTGCACTATGCAATCATATGAATATCTGGTTTGTCTATATTCGAATATTTGAAATGGGCCGAGTATAGTGCAGTATTAAAGACTGAAAATTGCCGTCAATTGAAAATATTTAAGTAGACGCCTCTTTTATTTATTAAACAGGATAATTATTTATTTTGGCATTCGCTTCCATTTCGATACAAGTGGGCGAGTCGGTTAAGGCACATTGAATCTTACGACGAATTCCCGCTGCGAAAAGTGACGCAGGTTCTAATCCTACCGGAGAGCACACACTTTTCTTGATTCAGATTTCTGGAACATTCAGGCCAGTTGACGAAAATAAATAAATATACTGTTTAACAGATGGAACTTCTACTCAAATATGAGTATCCAAGAAATATAACGTTTGAAGTGATAAATATCTGTCGAATTAATAAATTTTAAAAATCCATTTCTTCTTTAGGATATGGAACTGATCAGATGTGATAATTTCGAAAAATCCATGGCGAGAAAGACTTCGATTAAAGGCACTGTTTATACTTTGCTCTTCGTGGTCGAGTCTGTTATGGTACGCTGGGTCAAACGACAAGGAATCAGGTTCGAATGATGCCGGATAATACATTCTTTTCTTTAATAAACTATCTAGAAAATCCATATTAAAAGACAAAATTACATAAATATACTCTATATCCATTGAGACGCAATAGTAAAAGTGATAAATATTTATAAGCATTTATAACCTCATCTATGCGCCGTGTCCTTTCAAAACGTTAGCGATCATAGCTCTCTACAATTTTCCATTCTTTGTAGCTCTTTATAACTTTTGTCTCTTTTTCAACACTCCCAAATCCTGCCCCGCTATACATTCGCACAATCCAGCAAGTTGTGTGATGATTTCCTCTGGCCCACTTACCTTCATTATATCCTGCAAGTTTCAAAGTTTTCAAACCTTCTTTCCTCATTATGTACCCTATCAATTTCAATTCTCTCTTCCTGATGTTAAGCATAAATAAATCTTTGTTGCCATTGAATATGTGAGCAAATTTGACGTTACCCATTCTGTTCTCAGTATGCATCTCTAGAATACATTTCTGTTGCTTCAAGTCTTTTCATCATCTCTGGGGGGGATTGTTCAGCATTTACTGTCATATAAGAGTACTGATATTACAAAACACTTCAGTACTCCTTTCTGAATTTTCTGTTTTTTAATACCATACTCTGCTTTTGGAAGGCAACTTTCTCTATCCTAACGCGCCTTTGGATTTCCCTATCCTACTTTCTGTCTTCTGCTAATATGCTTCTTAGATATCTAAATTGTTGTACCTGTTTGATTTCGGTAAAGCCAATTTTTAA
Source organism: Acanthosepion esculentum (assembly GCA_964036315.1). Classification (NCBI taxonomy): domain Eukaryota; kingdom Metazoa; phylum Mollusca; class Cephalopoda; order Sepiida; family Sepiidae; genus Acanthosepion; species Acanthosepion esculentum. The sequence continues at coordinate 7,311,289 of OZ038505.1, forward strand.
TTTGAATGTTGAGCCGTTCCTTTTACAAAATCTACATTCAGACTTCATGCAATTTATGTTTAGTTTGTTCCTCTCGTTTTCCTTTCTTTCCGTGTTTCCTGTCTACACCCCGTCAGATCCTCGTTCCCAGAAATTTAATCTGACTCTTCAATTTTGTTTCCATCCTCTCCAAATCCTCATCGTTGTTCACATGTTCGGCCCATGGTATCCTTAGCATCCTTCTGTATAGACACATTACTGCTGATTTGAGTCTCTCCTTCATCTTTGAAGAATTTGTCCAGTATTCGCTTCCATACAGGAGGACAGATATGTTCTGTTCTTTTTTCTTTGTTTCCATCGAAACTTCCATGTCTCTTCATACGCTGCTTATCTTTTGGAATGTGTGTTTGGCCATCCGATTACGTCTTCGGATGTTACTGTCACACTTTTCGACCTCTGTTAGAACACTTCCAAGATATTTACATTTCTTCACCTTCTTTATTTAAGTGTCTTCTATCTGTGAATTGCATTTTGGGATCATCTTTTTGCTGGTGACCATTAATTCTCTCTTCTTGAAGTTTATATTTAGTCCCTTCTTCTCAATCATCTTCGTTACTTTGTTTCCCATGTTTTGAAGTTTCCCTTCCGTGACTGCTATCAATACTGCGTCATCTGCATATCTTATCAGTATCTAACTATATTTCTGAGATGAGGTATTATGTACGCTATTTACATTATTCGGACTATTGTCCTGATCTTTGTCGCCATATTTGTTACATCGTTTCGGCCGTTGTACGCTCCGGCATTTTTCAGGTATTTGGAAAGTCGAACATTCCAACCACCTGACATTCCAACCACCTGAAGAAGGCCGAACCGTACAACGGCCGAAACGTTGTAACAAATATGGCGACAAAGATGAGGACAATATTCCGAATAATATAAATAGTGTGCAAAACGTTTGTTATTAAGATTGTGGCCATCAATAATGAATCCTGGTCAGACTTCTAATCCTCTCAAATGTTACAATAAATTATTTTCTATTGACCCCGATTTGACCGTTATTTTAATCAACTATGAGGATATGTTTGCTATCAAATTTTATCTATTAACAACATATATAGAATTTTCTTTTAATTACAAATCGTTAATTGAGATCTTCAAAGCAAGTTCCAATATCTTCCACCAAACTAATATCCATTTTCTGTTAATCAATCGTTAAAACACCTCCCAGATATTTAAGATGTTGTAATTGGTTGATTATTTTTTCTCCAATTTGTAATTTGCGTGTTGAGTTGCGGGTTGCTGTGTGGATTTGTATTATCGTAAGAATGGTCAAGCAATGAGGTCTGTTGGGAGCTATGCAAGAAAGATAACAGGTATATCTAGACTTGAAGAGATCAAGATTTAATTAGTGAATAACTTTTCAGAGATCAGTCGTTGACGCTACAAGTATAATGTGGAAGTAGTCTTTAGCAGGAACCGGAAACCTAATCTTAAAAAGGAATCAAGGGCTAAACCTCTATTCCTGTTCAAAATCCTGGGAAGGAGTGTGAACCGGGCGATAGGCTAAACTATCTCCTCTTATTCGGAGAGAAGTAAAATTCGCCATTAAAATTACATATTTCATTCGGAGATATCAGAAGCATATAGTTGAAGTAGGCCTTACAAGGAAAGGGAATGTCAATCCTTAACAGGAAACAAGGGATACACATTTAGTTAGAAGCATATATTTGAAGTAGGCCTTAGAAGGAAAGTGAATGCCAATCTTTAACAGGAAACAACAAGGGATACACATTTAGTCCTGTTCAAAATGTCGGGAAGGAATGTGAATCGGGTGATATCTTATTCTGTTCAAAAGATTGATACAGAAATTCATAGTTTGTATAATATTACGATGAAAAAAAGAGAAAGAGTGAGGCGAACGACTTGGTTAGGAAAAGAGGGATGTAAGTACAATTGTGTATAGGAAAAAAGGCATGGACATTACAATTAAGTGCAAGTTTATTTAGCATCAATTTGACTCGAAGCACCATGGATCTACGCCCAAATGTGTTATGCCTAAATTGCTGTACAGGTCCATATGGGGGTGATAGTCTCGATTGCAACGAATGCATGTGAAGAGGCTCTCTCCGGATGTCGTCATGTCCGGCCCTTTCCTTCGAGTATGCTTCACCGCATCTCCGGCGACTTCACATATCTCGATGTCCCTGTTCATATTTCACGTTTCCAAAGAGTTCTTGAAGAGAAGAAGATGCCGCCCTCGTGATTTCTGGCTGGTGATCACTTCCCCATACAGATGGATTTTCATCAGAGGAAATGTTGCTTCCTTTGTTTTGTTGTCGCGTTGAGGCAACGCTGCAGTGTCATCTTCAGGGCGCAGGCCTTGGCATATTTTTTTTTTATTTTTTTTTTTTATGAAAGATGTGCGACTGCCCATGCAGCACGATTGCCTGCATCCTGCCACCGATGTTGTTCAAGGGAAAGGTAGCGACCAATACAGCTTAGCACTGGCGAAGTCGCGGGATTTGCCGGAACGAAAATGGACACCGGATCTGGATTTGTCCTCAGGGTAAACTCACGTCCAAGATATAAAAATAAATAAATACATCGTAATAAACTAATGAGTGGTATAAAGAAAGAAGCTAAGCGGAGGGGGGAATTACAGGAAAAACAAAAAGCAAACATACAAAGAAAATATAAAAAGATACTGACAGAAAAGAAAAAGAAAAGAAAGTCGTGTGAATGCAACACGAGATACGTCGTCATTCGTTTTGGCGAATTGGAAGGAAGCAAAACCCGCACAGATGGTGATCATCTTTTTTTGCAAAGAATAACAAGAAGTTATTTGAGACGAACGAGGAGACGCCAATACGTCAGATGTCTATCTGATGCAGGTGCAGAATTATCCAGCTACCAATTATGCTTGAATCCGTGTGCGTAAGTAGATAGGAAAAAATGATTAAACACTCAAAAACATTGCATATGTTGAAGCGTTTCAATATTCCTTATATCAGAACAGTGAAGTAGCACACACACAACAAACACGCGCGCACACACACACACACGCATTTATATATATACATACATGCATACATACATATATATATATATATATATATATATATATATATATATATATATATATACATATGATATAACGATATGTAATTTTTCATAATTTTATATATCAAAAAATAGTATTTTAAAAATAGTATGAAAAATTGAAAATCAAATTGTAACGCGTTTCATTCGTTATGATTAATCTCTCTTTCTCTCTCTCTGTATATATATATATATATATATATATATATATATATATATATATATATATATATATATATAAAGCGGTGAAGTATTTGTACATATATGTGAACAGGGAATTACATATCTGAATAATGAAGTAGCACACACAAACACACACAAATACATATATATATATATATATATATATATATATATATATATATATATATATATATATATATATACAACAATGAAATTTCGCACAAATGTTTTATTTATTGTATTTCCAACAAACGAATAAACATACGTTTTATCTAATTATAACTAAATAAGAAAACAGAAAAAAATGATTTAATAGAAATAAATCCTATATATCCATTTCAATGATTGAAAAAGTATTCGTACAAACCAAAATTCAGATTTTAAACCTTGTAAATTGCTTAATACTCTAGATTATTTAAGTGGAATATTCTAGAATGTTCCAATAATATTAAAAGAAGTTAGTTTTAGCCTAAAAAATGCAAACCGAACATTCTGTAATTGATATTCTTTGAAGAATGTTATCATCATGACAAGAGGTAAAGAATTCACAAATTCGTAAAATGAACTGATTGTTAAGTTTTGGAAAGAAAGTAAAATTACAGAAAATCTCAAACAAGCTGAATATTTAATTTACTACCATTAGTTCATTCATTGCAAGCTATGAAATCTCAAACTGTTGAAAATCAAAGACGAACAGCTGATCCACGGAAGACTTCTTCAAGATCTTCGGGGAAATTAATGCGTCAAAATAAACAAAATGCAATGGTTACTCGTCAAGCGTTGCCGGATGATTTGCATTCATCAGGAATCTGTGTCACTAAACGGACAATAAGCAATAATGATCATAGGAATAATCGAAAGTCACGCTCCCCTCGAAAAACTCGAAATGCTATTGAAAAGACAATGAGATATTTGTCGGTTTTTTTTTTACCTGTTTGCTTATTTCTTTGATTTTTGTATATATATTTGTTCCTTTATTTAATTTTTTTAATATGACTAGATAGGATTTCCTATCGCCCGCTCCATACTCATCCCACTTCTTTTGAACAGGAGTAGAGGCTCATCTCTTGTTTCCTGTTTAGGATGGGGTCGCAGTTTTCAGGCCTTAATAATGGTGCTGTCATGGATTTCTTGGTGGTAACGTCTCTTCATACTGAGCATACCTGGGTGGCAGTTTTCTGGTTACTGTTATCGACTGGTAGTTTGGAGCCCGAACTCTGGCGTAGCCTCTTGAGAGTTTGTTTTGATCGCATAATATTCTTGTAGTGCCATATTGCACATGGAAGGGTGCCCCTGCAAGTTTCTCCGCTGAGCAAACCTGAGGCCACACTATGTTTCAATATGCGCCAGTTCCCTTCCCGCACCTGTTATAGTAGACGACTGTCTGCTACTACTAACCTAGACCTTTACTTAACAAAACAAACTATGACGACTATAAACTACCAAAGATAAACCAGCTAAACAAAAAAATAAATAAAAACACTAAAAACCCCTAAACCTTTTTTCTCCGACATATTGGTATTCGTATCAACTTCAGCAGTGAGGAATCGTTCCTGTTCGAAAAGGCCCCGGACATCCTAGCTCTCTGTGTAACTAATTTTATCTCTTCATCCACCTTCCTTAATTTCTAGATTTCTGTCTATCCTCCTCTCCTCAACAGAGATTCTAAATGCCCACAAGCATGGCTTAGGATTTTATATCCGGCAACATCTCTCGCTGACGAGTGAACGCTCTCTTTAATCTCTACACCACTCTCACGTTTGTCAATGTCTCCGTACTTATCATAATCAGCTATCCCTTCTTTCTCTATCGTTCATCTCATGACTGTTGCGTGCTAGATAGCATTTCGGTTAATATACACAAGGTCATCTTCCTACACCCGTTTGCAAATATATTTGCGCTTGATGATTTATGACCTCCAAGCCAGGAGGTTAAAACACTGTCACTGACTCCACAGACATCCAAATTTCTCAATCATTCAGTCTCTCACACAAGTGGTGGATTTCCCCACACGTTTCCGCAGTAAACCTGAAGAACACACTTCTCTTCGAGATCTTTTATTTTTTTATTTTATTTTATATCTATCCCTGATATATGACGTACTATGCATCTCCGCCCTCTTGGCAACTCTGATCATATGGTAGTATCTACAAACATCTCATTCCGCTCCACTATAAGCCAAGAAACTCCTACCAACCGAATATCTTTCTGCCATTAACGAGCGGATTGGGATTCGACTTCCTTCGTGACGTCTCTTGAAATGTAGTTTTTAATTATCCTGTTCATAAATGCGCGTCTGATGTCTCCTGGCTGAAAGATGACATCAGTGCTTTCATTCTAGCAAGAAAATACCAAGTTAAACCGCACTCATCTCCGTGGTTCTCACCTGCATGTTCGGCCGCTATATCCCACAGGTATCACTGGTTTTACCTGAGCGGCACGTCTGATAGCAGCAGGCGTCATTTTCTCTCTGCTCGTAACGAGTACAAGCGTTTCCTCAACGAATCGAAGTTTCTGTTTGTTGATAGAATCAAACAACGTATAGCATCTCGAAAATTCCATTCTAGTGATTATTGGCGGCTCTGCAAGATTGTGCTGAACACCAGTAAGCACCAAGCACCTCCTCTATTCAATTAATTCAAAATCCTGACATCTACAGCGGATGAGGTTGAATACTTTGCTCGGAAATTCTCTTCCAACTTAGCAGTCGACTGATTTGGAGTACCTAAATTTGATTTCCCCCTAGAATAGAGGCTCTACTGAGTAATATGCACATAACACCGTCACTGGTCTCGGATATTATTTCTACATTAGACTTCCATAAGACAAGTACAGGTGACGGAATCCCAGCCATTGTCCTAAGCAAATTTGCTCCAAAGCTGGCTCGAGTTCTCTCCAAAATCAACAACTATTGTCTCGCTGCTTACTGGAAGTTCTCCGCTGTAGTTCCTGTTTTTAAGTACTTTGAAGAATTTTCTGACACCTCTTACTAACGCCCTATTAGTATCCTAGACATTTTCGGAAAATACTCATTTTAGTCAATACAGGAATAGTTTCTTAACACTCCCGACCTACTTTCTGACAAACAATATAGCTTCCGTTTTACCACGTCTAACGCTGATGTGCTAACAACAATCACGGAATGATTTTGTATATCAAGCTCTTGACAATAACGGTGTGGCTCTAGATATCTCGAAGGCGTGTTGCAGGGATTGACACGCTGGTCTTCTACGTAATCTCCAGGGCGACGGTATTACTGGATTGTTTGATTTAATCCAATCGTTCTTATTAAATAGTGAAATGAATGTTGTTTTGAAAGAGCACGGTTCCAGAGCATTTCACACGAAAGCCGGTGTCCCCTAAGGCTCTATCCTGGAACCTATGCTGTTTCCGATCTTCATCAGTAATCTTCCTGGTGTCAACAGTTCTCAAAGTCGGCATTTATGTGGATGACACTACCATTTACATCCGTATCAATAGCAAATTCGTCAGGGCTGACAATGTTAAACTGGCCCCTGCTCTTGAAAGGGACATCCAATTTTTGGTTAATTGGGGCAGGAGAATGGCTCGTAAATTTGAAAGCCTGGGATAAGTTCCGAACTTTCCATGGATATCTACAGATCCGAATATTCCTGGGATACCTCCATCTCAGAACTATTCAGGTATATATACAGCTCATAACTTCAGTATCTGACTGTAATTCTGAGATGAGGTATTATGTACATTATTTACATTATTCGGACTATTGTGCTCATCTTTGTCGCCATATTTATTACAACGTTCCGACCCTTCAGTATCTGTCTATATTTCTGAGTTGAGGAATTATGTATATTATTCGGACTATTGTCCTCATCTTTGTTCTAAGTTGAACATATCCGAAGAAAGTTCTGATTTGTACATATACCAGGAAAGTTCTGACCTGTACATGAGACTGGAAAGTTCTTTGTCGCCATATTTATTACAACGTTTCGGCCGTTGTACGCCCCGCCATTCTTCAGGTGGTTGGAATGTCGAACTGGACCCTTTATTTCGCTTACTGGAGTAGACTGTTCTAGTTCCACGTGCCATGTTGTGTGTGCGAAATAAAGGGTTCAGTTCGAAATTCCAACCACCTGAAGAAGACCTGAGCGTACAACGGCCGAAACGTTATAATAAATATGGCGACAAAGAACTTTCCAGTCTCATGTACAGGTCAGAACTTTGCTGGTATATGTACAAATCAGAACTTTCTTCGGATATGTTCAACTTAGAACTTTTTTCGCATATGTATTCTTCAGAATTTCTTGAGATATGTACAGTTCCTGTCTTTTCAAATGACTTGCTTACCACGTATATTTACAGTTTTTTTCTTTGATCTGCACATCACAGATTTTCTCCTGGGCTTCGCATAACTTTATATACTCATTGTTTAAGCATGTACACATTGCGATATTGCAGACATAATCTATGTAAATGCGTTAATGAAATAATTAAGGAAACTAATAAAAAATAAATTATTACACAACTACGATAATTTAATTAAGTTTTTCTCTTTTCTAGAGAACAGAAGCTATAAAAATGCCAACGACTTTATAATGAGCGGTTATATCTAAAACAGGTGTCCATGAAAGTCATTAGTGGCCAAGTCAAGTATGAAATATAATGAACCCATTCAAATTAATTTTATTCTAGACCATTTTGAAATCGGTAACAAGGACCGAATAAATAAAACTCAACATAGTGGAAACTGAATATATACTGGCGTCTTTATTAAAAAAATAAATACGTAAAAATTCACATTCCATCACCAGCTTATCAGTCCTGTCCCACTGATGAGCTGTTATACAGCGAAACAGTTTGTTTGTAGACGTCAATATATGTGCCTCTGAAAACATAAATTTCGGTCGAGCACTTTAGAGAGAAAACGCGAATCTGTAAACAGTGACTGCTCTTGCTGATAATGCAAAGCACTTACATGAACGGAGCACAATGGGTCACTGATGTTTTTATTAAAAAATAAATAGGTTAAAATTCACATTCTTCTCTGTCGGGAGCCGATAGATTAGGGGAAAATTATCAGACTAATGCCAAATCGACCCTGGCTTGAAGCAATCGGATATCTAGCCACTGTGATGAGCTGTGATACAGTCTGTCTGTGAATGACAATATACACACACACATACATACATGCATACATACACACACACACACACACACACACACATATATATATATATATATATATATATATATATATATACATATATATATATATATATATATATATATATATATATATATATATATATATATATATATATATATATATATATATATATATATATATATATATATATTAGGGTAGGTCGATTTTGGAACTTTAAAAAGAATAACTCGAGGAAAGTTTCAAAATAACGTCAAAAATTACCACAAAAAATATTTTTCTTTAAAATTTCGTATTTATTTGAGGAATCGAACTTAAAGACAAAATAAATTGCGATTTTTATCATCATATCGGTGTCACCGGAAACATGTGTATGTTAAATTAAAACTGAGTCTTATCGAAAAGAAAAGAAGAAAATAACGCTTAATAATGGATATTTTTGAGTTTATTATCTATTCTCTTAATAAATTACATGAAATTACTAAAAATAAAAAAAAACACACTAAAATATTTAGTTTAAAATAAAAATAAGTACTTATGAACGGCGTCTTTTTTACTGGATACTTTTTGGTATTTATTGGTATTAATTACTTCCTCTTTCAAGTTCGTTTTAATTTTTGTTTACTGTTTACGCTTTTAACTAGCACAAATATCTATTTCATTTTTCATCAAAATATACTTAACTATTTAAAAAAATACAACTTTTATAATTATTGTAATTTGTTTATATTTTTGAAAATTAGTGTTTTATTAAAAAGCCTGTTTACAACTCTACTTTTAGGGACTAACTCTACTTTTGGGAACTAACTCAACTTTTAGCCTAGGTAAATAAACATTTTTACTTTTAATTTAATAATGCATTTCAAACTTTATTTTCCAATTTATTTTGAAAAATATTTTTGTGTAAATTCCGATAATACATATATTCTCTTTGTCAGATATTTTAATAAAAATGGCAGGAAGAAGCATCCCAAAGGGCCTAGCATACGGTGGAATTTTGAAAAGGGAAGGCTATATAGCCTTATCAAAATTCCACGGTATGCTGTTGAGTTGATCAGCGGTGATGTATTTTCCAATCTTGGAGCCAGCCTTGCCAATGCATTGCTCTTGGATTTGAGCGCTATGGGCCTTCTTATCACCAATATTAATATAAAAAGATATTTATATAGATAAATGTAAAATTGATAGAGCAAAGGCTAAAGTGAAAACAAATGCCCATCAACAACATGATGAAGAGGCGGAATATCTTTGTGGAGGAAAATGGAGAGAAGACTGAAAAAAACTAAGTGACCAGAACGCCACTTGACTGTCATAAAGATGACATATGAAAGTGAATATCTGACACATAGGGTTCTTCCGAATATTGGGGCAACTGGTGTGGTTCTTGGCGAGCAAGTGGCTGATGTTTTGCATGAATTCAACAGTGTGAACACTATCAAGGCTATCATTGTTGACAAAAACTAATGTCAATTTAGGCTGTGAAGGTGGATTTCTTGCACCTCTAGAAAGAAAACAGAAACCTTCACACTATAAAATAAACTTCCGTTTAGAGCTCTTTTTAAACATGTAGATGGTACCACAAAAATCCCTGCTACATTCAATGGTCCACTGGGTATATTACGTGCAAATGATTACCATAATTTACCCCAAATATCATTTTCAGCTGTTGGCGGTCCTCTGGATTCTATTTTTAAAATTGAAAATGCAGATACCCTATACAGTGGGTAAAGTGGACTCTAGATTTGCATCATTGGAAATTGGTCCATTAAACCAGGCAAGGTGGTTAATCTTTAGGCATCAGTCTGATGTGTTTATGGACTCATGGTGCATACCCATGAAATATTTCAACCAAACTCCACAGTTTAATAAATTTTATTGTGAATGTGTATGCCATTTGCTGGTTCAAAAATAAAAGAAATAATAAGTTCCACAATCAGCAAATGTATATTTTCAATATGATCCAAAGGATTAGGAAGCAACCATATGAAATCCAACAGATCACATTGAAAAATATACAATACAATGCTTTCGCCTCACTGCCTGAAAATATCTTATATTCAATGGTCAAATCTGATGAAGTGGAAGTGAGGGAAGAAGCTATAAAAAGAATTTTGGCAATTAGGCAAGTAACTATTTATTCATATAAAACTGACTAATTTAGTTATGCCGATTTATGGAATCATTTTAAGGATTTTATCTAATATTACCATAAATATTAAAGCAGTACAGAGTGCATTTTTTAAGAAATAAATCAAATTAATT
>OZ038505.1:7326957-7349457 GCA_964036315.1 Acanthosepion esculentum
TAATGAATAAATAACAACACCGGATAAAAAAATATTTATATCCTGGCAGAAATATAAATGTCTAGAATTAACTTTAAAGGCGAATAAAGGTCATCAAACCCTGCGACTAAAATCTGATAATTTTATAGGATTTTAAGGAACACATTTTTACGTTAAACAGTTTTACTATTTCCTAAGATTAATACTATAATCTTGACATTTTCACGTCAAGACTGAATAATTATCGAGACTCCTTATCATTATTATCCTACTACCTTCACACACACGCACACACACACATGCACGCATGCACACACACACACACACACACACACACACACACACACACACACACACACACACACATATATATATATATATATATGTCATTCACAGACAGTACTGTTTCGCTGTATCACAGCTCCTCAGTGCGACTAAACTTCCGAATGCCTCAAGCCAGGATTGAAACACAACTAATTTTGTGTCAGCCAGAGCTATCTTCACTCGGTAGAGTTACACAACTAAATCTAGCGTATTGTTTTTACAAATGTAAACAAATGCCAATCAGCCAAAGTGCTCCATTCATTTTACTGAAGAGCTTTGCATTAGTGCAGGTGCCTGTTGTGTATAGAATTAGCTTATCACTCAACAGTGCTCAAGTGAAATGTATTTTCAAGAGCTAAATTATGTCATTCACAGACAGTACTGTTTCGCTGTATCACAGCTCCTCAGTGTGACTAGACTTTCGAATGCCTCAAGCCAGGATTGAAACACAACTAATTTGGTGTCAGATATATATATGAAGAAATATAGTCTTACAGTGTGCTATATTTATGGGATAAATTGCTCAATATCAGTGATAGAGCGTGTGTAAATATAAAAGTGAACATAGAAGTCAACACTTAGAGGCGACAGTCTGTTTCATGCTAGATGCAATCGTCAGGCAACAGTGCTGTTATTTTTCTCGGCTATTTATATATAAGGGTCAGTGGTGCATTGTAGGTAATCTATTCTGGCGGTTACTTTCACGGGAAGTCGTTTATTTGCTTATTTATTTATTTGTGTCAAATTATTTTGCGTGTTTTTATTTAATTTTATTTTTATTTTTTATCTTATTTATTTATTTATTTCATTTTGATCGGTGTTTTTATTAACGTAGTAAAATTTTTTTATAATTAATAAATAAATATATAAGATAAAAAATAAAAATAAATAAGACAAGCAAAACAATTTGACCCAAATAATTAAGCAAATAAACGATTCCGGTAATATCACCGCCATAATAGACTACCAACAATAAGTTATATAAACAAATTTTAGCATGAAACACACTGTCGCGTCTAAGTGTTGACTTCTATGTTCACTTTTATATTTGATATTATATATATATATATATATATATATATATATATATATATATATATATATATATATATATGTGTGTGTATGTATGCATGTATGCATGTATGTATATACATATACATATGCCGGTTGTGATGGCTAAACTTTAGTCTAAATTACGCAAAAGTAAAAATGACACTGACAACTTAGTTAACCATATATATTTACCAAAATTAGAAAAGACTATTTCGAAATACGAAAGTGTAAATTTCAATAAAATCGCCATTGACCTCAAAATGACTTCTTATTCTGCTGCATCTCTTCTGGACGGTTTCCTTCATTAACATGGTGAATGCTGTCAGAATCCTTAAACTCACATCATCCTCAAGGAGTTTCGTTGAATACTCGCCCAAGTGCGCCCCACGCATAATAATCAAAGGAACTGCAGTCTGGGGAGTTAGGTGGCAAGAGGTAATGGGTGATATGCTCTCAGAAATTGTATGACGCCCAAGACTGAGATCTCCAGCTTGTGTAGCATGGTGAAGAGTCATGTTGCTAGACAGCCATCTTCTTAATCCAGAGCAGCACTACCTTCTCAAGATAAGTGATGTAAGACTCCGTGTCTAGTCTAAGGCCTTCACCAACAAATTTGTTAATTCACTTCGTATTAGAACAATCAGAGTGAGTTTTTTTAAGCTCACGTACCCTCGTAATCACCATGAGACTCATCCAACTCTTTCCGAATCCTATGCCCTGTTCTCAGATTGACACCCACATTCACAGAAATGTTCGTATTGGAACTACCATTTCCTAATTTATGACCCAGTGAATTGCGTCGTGGTGTTCCATTTAATCACAGACCGTACCCAACTGACCTTAAAATACTGTGCAGTCAAGAAAATCAAAAAACAAATTGAACAAGCAACGCTTGTGGGAAATTAAAAATATAAAATGGAGAAAATTTACCCATCACACTCTGTATACATACATACAAATCATATATAAAGAGAGTTTTTTGGGTTTTTTTTTTTTTGGTTTGCTTTGCTTTGCTTTGGCTTATGGCATGTCAAGCTCAATGGTTTATTTAATGCCAACAAAATTTTTATTGCTGGTTTTTCTTTTTCTAAATATATTTCTGGTAATATTTTTTCCTTCAAACTGTTATTTGTGGGAAAATTTTCATTGAAAAAAATGTATGTCTGATAATATTTTTTTAAAAAAATGTATAGCTGTTGGTATCGTCTTGCTGATAATAATTTTTGCTTCAAAAAATTATTGCTGGTAATACATTCATAGTATTTTGACCCAAGTTAATGTGTTAAGTATTTGCCCATAGCTGGGGCCCTAAAAGGTGCTACCACCCCGGGTCAGGGTGGATCTGGATACACCAGCAGTTAAGAGGGGGTTCCACGCTCCTCAAAACTCCTGACCAGGGGCCTTGCTGTTGGACGTAGTTTATCGTCTTGCCCTGGACGCGGGTGTAGTTTATCGTCATACCCAAGACCATATATAAATAGAGAGAGAGAAAGACAGAGAGAGAGACATATATATATATGACTCTTAAAGCCAGCCATCGATCTGCATTTCTTTTTACATATATGCCATGCCAGATCATCTCCGGGTAGTGGAATTGACTTCGAAGGTCATCACTTCCAATGTGTCTTTGTCAGTCCCGACCTCGACATGCACACTCTAGTACAGTTCGGGCATTCAAACCATGCCATTACGAAATTGTCATATGCAACAGACGCATATGCATATTTTCGCGATGTCTCATGGATGGTCTTGATGCCATAAGCAATAGCAGCTCTCCAAGAAACCCGGTCTTCAGCTAGAGTCACCCAGTTTTCAAGACCAATATTGGACTTGTATAGTGACTCTTTAAAGCAATCTTTGTAACGAAGTTTTAGCTTTTGCTCAGTTCAGTTCAGCAGTTTGTTTGTGTTTGGGGAGGGGATGGTAAGTGTGTTTGTGTGTGTGTGTTTGTGTTATTTAGTTTAGTGTGTGTGTTATTTAGTTGTTTAGTCTCTGGTAAGTGTGTGTGTGTCTTATTTAGTTTTTAAGGGAGTGAGTGAGTATGATATGTGTTAGCTTGTATATTGCTATGGGTGTGTGTTATCATTTGGCTCATTAGGAAAGTGAGTGAGTATGTTGTGTGTGGGTGTGTGTATAGGTGTGAGGCCTCAACACCTCCGTAAGCCTGTCTTTTTTCTATGGGTATGGAATGTGGGTAGGTTTTGATTTGTAGGGTTATGTGTTGCTACTATCTATATTGTTCAATTTATGGTTTAATCCGGCTGGAAACAGGGTGTGTAAACGTCGTATCCACTTATTTTCATGGAACTCTAAAATTCTTCTAGTGTTATCTGCTTTGGGCTTTTCTATATATATATATATATATATATATATATATATATGTATATATATATATATATATATATATATATATATATATATACATACCAGCCCGAATGTCCGAGAAATTTTCACAGAAAATATTCGTTTCTGTGAAAATGTCTTGGACATTTAAGCCGGTAAATGTTGTTTAATACTGTTTATTATAAACAGACCATTTACTTAAATATTTGTATCTATAAAAAGAATATAGAAACATAAAAATGTCTTAAAATAATTGTCGGACTTTGTCCATTTCATAATATATATATATATATATATATATATATATATATATATATATATATATATATATATATATAATCGCTAACACTGTGATAACCAGATATATTTAAATTAAAATTACGTCAGCTGGAGATTGCATTGTGCATGGAACCCAGAGTCGTGCTCACGGGGAACGATAATATATATATTTATTAGCATATTTTTATTTTTAGTACAAGCGATTACAATATAAACATATTAAAATGGCTATACAAAAGCTTTCATGTTTCAATACTATATTGTACTTCTTCAGGCGATGGTAAATAACTAGTGATTAAATGATTTTTAAGAATATTTAGAAGCAATGTGTTATCTCTTTCCGAAAATTAAAGTGGGGAAGCCAAAATTTAAATTAGACTTGTGTTTATGTCTTGATTCATGAATTAAATGTCAAATCTGGCCTAAATAAAAAAAATTTAGCTCGGAGGGTAGAGGTGGGTGAGTTATTTCTTAATGCCATGATAAAGCGGAACTTAGACGATCATCGACAAGTGCGGAAAAAATAATATTATTTATTAATGCATATATATATATATATATATATATATATATATATATGTATAAAAGTGAACATAGAAGTCAAAACTTAGAGGCGACAGTCTGTTTCATGCTAGATGCAATCGTCAGGCCACCTGTTATTTTTCTCGGTTATTTATATATACAGGTATACTGACCCGTATATATAAATAGCCGAGAAAAATAACAGCACTCTTGGCCTGATGATTGCATCTAGCATGAAACAGACTGTCGCCTCTAAGTGTTGACATATATGTTCACTTTTATATTTACACACGCTCTATCTCTGATATTGAGCACTTTATCCCATAAATATAGCACACTTTAAGACTATATTTCTTCATATATATATATATATATATATATATATATATATATATATATATATATATATATATATATATATATATATGGTAGACTCTCCGGTCGTATTCGACGTATGAAGGTGAAGCAGTTTAGTTTTTAGGAACCGAGAGCCCAGACACCAGTACATGTGTTTTGATAGTAATATAATGGTGAAGGCCTTGTGCAGAACTTTTTGAAGTGCCGAATACAGAGACATGGTGCACTACATGCCACAAGGTCCACAAACGTCCCTCCACAGGTTTCGAATTCAGAGTTGTCCTTCACCTAGACCAGTTTCCATCCAAGGCTATAGAACCCAATCTGCCCTTCTATTAATCCATAGCAGGAGGGAGAAGATGAGGATTAATACCTTTCCCAAGGGTATTGGCACGTAAGTGAATGTAATGGGTTGGACTTAGTTTCGAACTCGTTCCTCCGATTCTTCAATCTGAGCCGCTATCCACTACTATGTGTGTTTAAGTGCATGCATGTGTATATTTTCAAATACTTCTTTGTACTGATGTTGCTTCAACTTTTCAGTCGTTTTATATTCTTCTGCAAAGAAATATCAATATTTTGACATATTCAGGTTTATTTTCTCTCCTGTTGTTGCTTCCTCTTCATGAATATTTCTCGAGCGCATTTTTCCTCTTTCAGTTTAAGTTTGAAAGCAACATTTTTTTCCTTTCTGCATTCGGAGTGCACCAATACACTGGCACAATTACCTTTAGATCATACACCTTCCTGTCTCTGCTCGCCTAGAAAAGACCGACATGATCTAATTGACACTTTTCCAGATGCCATTTGTCTCACCATACCGACAGGTAAAATGGCGAGATGGTACGTGCAGTAGGCCAAATAATGTTTCCGTTTCAGACATCGTTTTCTGTGCTATATATTAAGACGTACGCAACTGCGAACATAACAGAATATTATTGCATAACCAGCGACACATCTTGTAAGATATCCTAATTTCAAGACGGGTACATAGCGTAACGAATATCGGGAAAGACAATGGAATCTTTCTAGCGTGTCTTTTATTCACGATCAGTGTATTATTATTATTAATGCCATTGGCAAAAAGCCTGCATCAATATCTCCTCAACTATGGGTTAAATAGTAGGGTAGACTGGTCTCTATAACTTTAGTTAGCGGTAAGGTTAGAAGGAATATTCTGAATTCAGAAACTTTGTAAAAACACTAGGAAACCACTCCTCAGCTTATCCCAAGAAATCCTGGCAATTCACAGACGACAAAGAAACACAATCTGAGGAAGCACAAGACTACGTCTATCCAGAAGAGACATGACATTTTAAAGAACATTCCGAACGAAGTACACGAATTTAAATATCTGTGATTTATTTTAATAGATGGCGTAATATTGAATTCCGAAGCGCACTGAAAGAGCGACAGATGCCTTCAGATTCTGAAACAAAAATTAAGAAACTTGAGAACTTAAGGAAAAAGAAAGTGTGTTAAACTGCTATGTAAAAGCAGACCTCATAAATTGCAGTGTATTTTAAACAATCTCCTCCCGGAAGAGACTTGAAGCAACAGATTCTACAAAAGGATGATGAGAATAGCATTGACGGTGCATGTAAGTAAAAGGGAAGTTTTAGGGAAGATTGAAATAAAATGCGTGTCCTTGAACTAGAAATAACTAGTTAAAGTCGGGAATGCTTTGATTACTTCATTTCCTACGGTATATCAACAATTGATTTATTTAAAGCCAGAAAATATTATTAGATTGTAAGAAAATGATTTTCTTTAAATAATAATGGTTTAAGGATACGAGATTTAATAATTAACCCATACCTGAGGGGGGCAGAAGTTGATTCATAACTGTTCCAAGCGTGTAGCTCAATATAACGGAATCCACTGAAACTGGAACTCAGCAATTCTATTAACAAATTAAGAGACTTTATCCATAACACCGCCCGCACATCCAAGCTTATAGCACTAGTTATTTCCAAGCTATCACATATTTAAGTACAGACTTGGCTTGTTGCTTAAATTCTGTGATCGTACAGGAAACGTGATGAAAATTCAATAAATTAACAAGCTATTCTTTCACCTACATAATCTTATAGTTCGTAGTTATTGTTTTTACGCTGATATTTCGACGCGATTAGACCGTATAACAAAAATGAGAAAGACATGGTTCTACCGACTAACGCTGAGAACCAAATGGCCAGAAAATGTTAGCACGAAGTAACAGAGAATTGCCACAATAAAAAAAACAGTTGATTATTTGTTGGATAAGAAAAACGAGCTTGTAGAATTTGACACACACAGTACGTATTAAATGCTTTGTAAAACTGAGGAAAACAACGAGTCACCTACATAGAAATTTTCTGTAAATGGATGGTAAAAATGGACTGGGATGAAAAATAAAGTTTCAAAAAAGTATTTAGAGAAAACGAAAGAAAGTTGTGGAATGCTTTAATTGCAGATGTACTTGAAAGGATTTGGCATTTAAAAGAATAAGGGACAATGCCAAAAATGTGTGGCATTATTTCAACAAGTGCAAAAACAATAATTATGAACCATAAGATTTTTCATTTTTGTAGGAGAAAACGTAGCTTGTTAATTTATAGAGTATATATCAAAGTTGCTGTACAATCACCAATGTTAAGCAAGGTCCAGCCTGATCAGGACCTAGAGGTGCCGTAAGCTTGTGTGTGTCGGTGGTGTAATAGATAATAGCTAGGAATTGTTAATCAGAGAGCCGAGTTCAAATTCCTATTGGGTTCGTTATGTTCACTTTACGAGCAAATACTCTTGGGAATGATAGGAATCCACCTAAACACCTCCCAACTATGGGTTAATTAGTAAATCTTATATCCCCCCAAATCATTATTATCTTCAAAAATAAGATTATTACTTAAATATTTAATGATTTTAAATAATCTACAAATAGTTAATAAACCGTAAAACAAATTAATCCATTAATCTCTATTAATCACCACAGGGATCCTTCTTTGCATCCCATTAGAATGTCTGAAGCTCAACTTCTCGAGAGCTCCTCTCTGCGGCTGCTCGGTCTCACACTGTCTGCTGACCTGAGATGGAACAATTACATTGAGTCGATTGCTTCATCCAACGCAAGGAAAGTTGGCTCCCTGTGCCGGGCCAGGAAATTCGTCTCCCCTGAATGGATCCTCCAAATCTACAAATCAACCATCCTCCCTTGCATGGAGTATTGCTGCCACATGGAGCTCCTTCTGTTTGCCTCAAAGTTCTTGATAAGATCCAGGGACGGGTATGCAATGTAATTGGCCCTGATCTGTCTTCTCGTCTGCAGTCTCTCTCTCACAGACGCACCGTCGCCTCTCTCTGTCTCTTTTATAGATACTTCCATGGTAATTGCTCCGATGAGCTGCTATCGCTGGTTCCCAGGCTCCATGAATTCAAGCGTCCTACAAGGCTGGCATCCCGTTCCCACCCTTTCACTATTGAAACTGTTAAATGTAGACGTCTCTTCTACTCCAGTAGCTTCATATCTCGCACCTCACGCCTATACAATTCTCTTCCGCATTCCTGTTTCCCCGAGGACTAGGATCTCCAACTATTCAAGTGTAACGTTAATCGACATCTCCAGTTGCCTTGATCTATCCTCTATTCTTCTCCACATCCTTTCCTCTAACACTCCTATTTGCTCTCGCTCCAAATCCTCTGTAACCCCTTGCGTCCTAGTGGCTTCCAGCCTTGCCTGGGGTGAAAAGCTTAAAAAAAAGAAAAAATTAGTAAAATGTTCATTTTTTACGTAATTTACTCGCATTTATTGGAGGATTTTTTAATCAGTTTACCCCACGCATGGCTTTGAAGTAACTACGGCGCAAGGGTCTACTGGGAGTGAAAGAGAATGAGAAAACTTAAAAAGGAAGCGGAAACCCAGTCCTATTGATGGGGAAAATAAATAAAATAAAAACTAAAATAAAGGAATTAAGTTCAGAGTTCAGAGGGAGCCATTAGAAATATAGAGTCGAAGTAGGCTTTAGAATGAACCGGAACTCCAATCCTAAACAGGAAACAAAGATTAAACCTTTGCTTTTGTTCAAAATCGTGAGGGAGGGACATGAACTGGCCGAGGAAACAGCAGTTTAGTACTCTTTTCATAGTTCCTAACGAAATTGTTATATTACTTACTACTTTGCATAGATCATTTTCTGTCGAATTTTCCATTAAATTTATGAATGACATTTTTTTTAAAAGAAAGAAAACTAAAAGAGGCTGATGATATTTTTTAAATAAAACAAACGATGCTGAGAAAGATGAAGTGTTTGCCAACTTATTTCTTTCATAAAAAAAATTATATAGATTCTTGTGAATGTTGCACAGAGAGTGTTAAGTTTTTTCGAACACATTCACGTTTGTAAATTTTAATACGAAAGGCGACATTATAATTATTTCTTCTTTAATTCACTCCGAGAAATAAATCATCGCTGGAAGGCGATCTTTATCCTGAAGTGATATTTCTTTATTTCGTTTCAGTTTTAACATTGGAACATAATAAATATCTTAGTGAGCCAAGACGACATGGCGCGGCGTTGAAATATCAGCCGCGCAAAATTAAGTCGATCGGCGTCTCCGTCGATAGTGTGTTTCCTGTTATTTTTTTTTTTTCGTTACTCTTTTCAACTCTTACATTTTATTCTATATTTTTATCGGATTTTGTTAAATTAAGATTTTTTTCTAATTTTCTTTATTTTAAACTGATTTTTTTTTCTTTTCGTTAATACATTATGCTTTCTTTTCGCTATTTGATTTTGAATTATTCGGCATCTATTATTATTTTTTGGTTCTTCATTTTCTATCTGTGCGTTTAATTTACCCTCTTTTTTTAGCAAATTTTATTCGTTTTTATCTTTTGCTGCTTTTTTCCTCTTGTAATTTTCTTATGGCATTTTCTTTCTTTTAACTAGTTTATGTCTTGGGCATTAGAGCTTCCTTCGCTTTTTTTATCCGCCCTTCCTTCTTTGATGAGCACGAGAAAATTAGCTACATTTCGTATATCATAAATGTATTAAATTTATTTCTGTATTCCTTCCTTTATTTTTCTTCATCTCTTCTTTTTTATATTTTACAGAGTATCTTCAGTACATTTTTTGTGTGTGTGTAGCATGCGTTAGTTTCGAAGAAACCTTGGATTTGTGTCCAATGAATTATGCCTCAGCTGCTGATAGCAGTACAGAATGTGTTATGGCTGTACAGACCCACACGGAAGTGACAGTCCCGATTGCAATGAATGCATGTTGCCTTGTTGTTTTCTTTCTTGCGAGTCCCGGACGACAAGCCGTCGTTTCTTCTCTAAACGCTCGATCCGCCCTCGGTGTAAATCGCATCTCCAATGTGTGCGATTTTGGCAACGTCTTCCACCTTTCGTTGCCTATGTCCATTGCCCTCATATGTCTTTTGAAGCGACGATGAGGTCGCCCTGCTGCTTATATGTCGCTGATTAGTTTCCTGTACAGAAGGAACTTCGGAATTCTCAGATCCGGCATACGATGTACACATAATAGTCTGCGGAGCCGGCGCTGTTGGAGAAGAGCGTATAGTCTGGGTAACTAGGTACGGGTGAGAACTGCAGCATTGATTACCCAGTGCATCATATAAAGCAATTTTTTCTCTCTTTTTTCTCTCTTTTTCTCTCTTTGTCTTACTTTATTTACGTGATGTGATTTGTATTAAGTTTCTTTCTTATTCTCGTTTGTTTTTCATTATTTTTCTTCCTTCTCTGTTTTAATTGTTATCTTTATTTTAGCATATAACGTTACACCTTCTCCTTATCTCTCTTTTATTATTATTCTTTCCTTCTGACTTCTTTTATGCATTTAAAATTTCCTTAATAAGATTGGAACTAACTTAGACGGAATTAACATGTGAGCAATAAGTGTTTAATAAGTGTGTAAAGATAGTCATACTGAAAACAAGAAAAATACAGTGAAGATTTCTGGAACACATTATGAGGAAGGACGGCTTCAAAAATTTAACACTCATATTACCTAGTAAGGGAAAGGGGAGTAAGCAAAATAATGGAGTCAATTAGCTATTAAATATTTATGAATTAATAGTAGGGCATTGATAATCCAATAATGTCAAGAGGGAAATTTTATTTAAAATTAGGAAGGACACCAAGATGTGGTCCGTCTTTGGTATGACGATAAACTACATCCGCGTCCTGGTTAAGACGATAAACTACGTCCAACTGCGAGGCCTCTGATCAGGAGGTTTCGAGGAGCGTGGAAGCCCCTCTTAATTGCTGATGATCCCAGCTCCAACCTGACCAGTGGTGGTAGCACCTGTTAGGGTCCCAGATATGAGTAAATAGTTAAAACCCCAAACTGTGGTCAAAGCACTATGCAAATGTAAAAATAGGTTTTAATACCAGAAATACTATTTTGTAAAAAAATTTACCAGCAATACATTTTTGGAAAAAAATATCTGCTATACATTTTTAAAAAAAATTCCAGCTATACATTTAAAACAAATTACTAGCAATGCATTTAAAATATATATATTACCAGCAATAAAAATCTTGTCGGCATTAAATAACCCATTGAGATTGATCGGCCACAAAACATACCAAACCAAACCAAGATGTGGAGAGAATTGTTTACCTAAGATCCGAAGGAACATATTACACCAATGATAATCCTGATTTCTTTCTTTATTCTTATTCTTTTTTGATCATTCCAGAAATATTTGAATCTTCTTTCTCTCATTTTCTTCATTATTTCCGACTGTCATTTTATTGTATTTTAACTTTCATGTATTTTAATCATATTAACATGAAAGGAAAGTGATTAAACACAAGTGTTACTGAGTGTGTAAGATTTAGAAAAAAAGCGCGGGAACAAAGAAACGTAACCAGGAAAACGGTAGATAAAAATTGCATTTCATTTTCTGAAGATCAAAGTTGCCTGGAAATCATGGAGCCGGAAGAGCGTTCCACAAGCGACAAATGCTAGAGATGGAACTGTTAGCATAGAACTTACAGTTACATCTAGCCAATTGAACTGAAAATAGATGAGACATCCTCACCAGTCTAGTACTGCGTTTAAATTCATAAAATCTAAGTACAATAGCAATAACTCATACGAACAATTACCACGAAAATATTAATTGAAAATGCACAGGAAATTTACATTATGTCAGTGCGAAAGTGACTGAAGCAGAGAAGCTATGTTAGGACCACTAATATTGCGGATTCTTCTTTTGAGTTTATCAAGAATCTCTAAATATATCGAAGCACCAGATCACATGCAGCAGCAATATTCAAATCATAGACGAATGGTAAGACAGATTCTGATGAGAAAAGATTGTCTAGCACAAAACTGAATTTCTGGCTACAGAGCTAGCAATGGATTTACTATATGCTTTTCCACTTTATGTCAGACGAGAATTATCCGGAGATGGCGGAAATTTTTACTCTATTGACGGGAGGTAGAATCTCTCAGATTTTTAATAAAAGTTATTTCATTCTGTTTATATTTTTTTAGTTTTTTTCATTCTTACTGATATCTGCTTATTTAGCCTTTATAATGTCAAAATGCACGTTTCTCTTATTTTCATTCTTTATTCGTTTTCCCGTCTTCCATTTCCCAATTTTGTTAATCTCTCCTTCATTATGTTTCTACCTTTCGATATTTATTTTCTTTATTCAGTCTTTTTATTCCTCATTGTATAAATATTATTCCTCAATATTTTTTTACATCCTTCCTTTTTCGCTTTTTGTTTTTCTTACATTATACACGGTACGGTAGAAATGCAGCCCACATATTCATTCTTTTTTTCCGTTAGATCATTTTGCGCTGTTGTGGTCCCCACACTCCTCCAATTGTGGTTCATGTTGAGATCCAAAGGAGAATAGTGCAAGTCCTTGGTTGTTCATTTTGTACGTGGGATATTGCGCCCCTCCTAGAATCTAGCTTTTGTTTGTTTTTTTAAGTTACCGTATTCTAGCCTTTGCCTAAAGAGACAATAGCTACAAGTCAGCAGGTTGTTTGAATTCAGAGTTTCTTTACCCACCCAAGACTATAAAATTCAGTTTTCCTGCTATTTACCCATAGCTAAGGACAGAAGAGACGGACTTATACCGTTACCAAACAGTAATAACACATAAATGAATGCAATGACTTCGACTGGAATTCGAACTCGGCTCTCCGATTTCTCAATCTGAGCCGCTAACCATTAGTCCCTGCTTCACATAGAAGACAATAATGGTGTCTTCATCTAGATAATACCTTACTATAAGTGAGGTATGTGTGGCGTTTCATGTATTACATTTTCCTTTTTTGTAGCTTCTATTTTTTGGCTTTCGCCAGTTTTTTAATTTCTTCCTGTTTTGTATCTCGTCTAACTTTTCCATATTATATTAACTTTCTTTCATTCTCTGTTTTTTCTTCATTCGTAATTTCTTCCTTTATTTTCTTATTTTTTGTATTTACGTTATTTAAGTAATAATTCTTTCTTTCTCTATTTTATTTATTTATTTCTTCTTGATTCCTTTTTCTTATTTTTTAATATTTAATATTATGATTATTTTTCATCGACATTCTTTTTCTTCTCTCATTTTATTATTTAACTCTTTTCTGCTATAATAATTCCTGTTTCATTTTTTTCCTTTAATATTTTTTCCCCTCTATTTTTATCTTAATTTTCGTGCATTCTTTTTCCTTTTGATTCTTTTTAATTCCTGCCTATATTTTTATAGCATATTTGGAGTACAGAATTGGAGTTGCACAAGGGGGTGAGGGTGTTTGTAAAATTAATCAATCGCGACTTTAATAACAAAGACTTGAAATTAACAACAAAAATTATTGTCTAAACCTGAACTATATCGTCGCAACATCCAAAAAAAAAAAAAAAAAAGAATCTTTGACCAGCAAAAGCTTCGTTCAATTTTGAACATGAAATGTAAATTTGACGAACGCCAAATTCCTGGAAAGAGCCAACAGTGAAAGCATCGAATCGGTGATCATGAAACACCGTCTTCGATGGTCATGATATGTAGGAAGAAGAGAAGAGTTAATGTTTCCATGTCACTACTTATTCAGTGACCTCACTCCACGGAACAGACCACGAAGTTGCCCTCTTCCAAGATAAAATGACCAAGTCAAAACTACAATGAAAGCTACTGGATTTGAGCCTAAATTGTTTAAAACACAAGGCTGAGACGTAATAAATGGTTGTGTTCTATCACTATCGGAACTAAAACCTGGAAGCCATCGGAAGAAGAGAAAAGGAAGAAGTCAAACAACAAGAGAGTAAGAATTTCTAAAATCAACATCATCCTCAACATCAATATGGCGTCAATGCCATCGGCTCTTCCATGCAAGAATTGCTTCACTTCGCCGTCAACGACATCATCACGAAAAGAAGTGATCACCAAAGAAGAACGTAAATTCTTAGATACGAGATAAAGCGGACGAAAACTTTTTTTTGTATTCGACTGAATTAAATTACATTTAAGTATTTCCCTCTTTTGTTCTTTTCATTTTTCTTTTCTTTCCTTTTTAGTCATATGATTTTCTCTTTGACAAATTAGGTCACATCTCTTTCCGGCTTCTTCTTCTTTCTTTTTATAGCTTCCCTTTTTTACTTGTATTACTTTTTTCTCTTATGTTCTGTCTGTATTCATCTTTCGCAAATTGTTTTATCATGTGTACCTTCCGTATAGTATATTCTTTTTTTTCTTCTCTGTTTTCTTTCTTCCTTCCTTCTTTTTTTTCTCTATTTTCTTTATTCATCTTTTCTTTTTCCTCAATTTTCTTTTTTCATTCTTTCTTTTTCTAAATTATATTTCTTCATTCTTTCTTTTTTATTCTCGCCTTTTCTATTTTCATACATTTTTCCCTATGTTCTCTTTTCATTTTTCTCTATTTTCTTCATTCTTTTTTCACTATTCTTCTTTTCATTCGTTTTTTCTGTATTTTCTTCATTCTTTTTTCACTATTTTTCTTTTCATTCGTTTTTTCTACATGTTCCTTCTTCATTCTTTTTTTTCTCTAATTTTCTTTTCATTTTTTTTATTCTTTATTCCATTCTTCATCGTTTTATATTTCTCTATTTACTTTATTCATTCTTTCTTTTCCCTGTTTTTTCTTCAATCTTTCTTTTTTTTTTTCACTTTTCATTCTTTCTTTTCGTCATTTTTCTCTATTTTCTTCCGCTCTAATTACACTTGCTTCATTTTCCCCCTTTTTTCTCTCTTTTTTCCTTAATTTCATCATCATATCATTTCTTTGTAATTCTTCGTTGCACATTTCTCTCTTTACGTAAACTTTCCTTCATTATGTTTTTAATTTCTTTTTATTCCACTCGTCTGTCTTTTGTATCTTTATTATAACTTTCCTTCATCACATTCGCTCTTTCTCGATCCCATCTATTATTCTTTCTGCTCTTTCCATCCAAATTTGTTCTAACATTTCTCCATAATCTCAAATTCATTTTATTTGCTTTAGTATTAATTCCTTTCTTTTGCTGCTTAGGTGACGCGGGATTATATTATTTCAATGTACCGATCTCTTCGTTCTGAAATTCCAAATTAAATATCAAAAAGAGAAACAGAAAAAAAGTCACCAAATCACAATCAATTTTCACAATTTCAAATCCCTAAACTGATTATAAAATCATACCAAACACTTGAACAGTCGATATCAAATTCACTTTCAGTCAGGTTTTACAATTCATCGCGGAAATATCGATGTAGGAACAATGTAATATGAGTGCAGGTAAAGAAATAAAGTATTATTCAGAATGATGAAAATTGAAGTTAGGATAGAAATTAAAAATGGCAAGAACTATAGAAAAGCCAATAGCCGTAATGTAGGATGATGATAAGAAAGATGAAAATGGAGAGAGATGGAGAAAGCAAGAATCATAATATAAAATAATAATTTAAACAAGATGGATGTTAATATATTAAGAAAGAAAATGATAGAATATAAAATGAGTCAACTGGATGGATAAAGAGATAAAGAAAGAATAAGAGAATGAATGTTTAGTAAAAAAGAAAGAAAGAATAAGAAGAGTAAATTGTAAGCCTTAACAGATAAAGAGCGAATAAGAAAATCATTATGAATAGAACGAATGTTTGGAAAGAAAGAAAGAAGCTAGAAAGAAAATATAAGAAGAATAAATTGGAAGCCTTAAGGGATGAAGAGGGAATAAGAAAATCATTATGAAGAGAATGAATGTTCAGTAAGAAAGAAAGAAAGAAAGAAAGAAGCTAGAAAGAAAATATAAGAAGAATAAATTGGAAGCCTTAAGGGATGAAGAGGGAATAAGAAAATCATTATGAAGAGAATGAATGTTCAGTAAGAAAGAAAGTATAAAAACTGTACATTGGAAAGCTAATGGGATAAAGTATTTATGAGATAATCAAGATATAGAGAATGACTGTTTAGAAAGAAAGAAAGAAAGAAAGAAGAAAGAAAGTATAAGAAGAGTGAATTGGAAAGGATAAAGAGGGAATAAGACAACGAATGTTTCGAAAGAAAGAAAGAAAGCATAAAATATGTACATTTCATAAAGTATAAAGTAATTATGAGATAATCGAGATAAAGTGAACGAACATTTAGAACCAAAGAAAGAGTGACAGTATAAAGTAATTACATTTGATGTTTAAGATTTAAAGAATTTGAAGAGAAGACCAAGAAATGTTTAAAAACAAAGACACAGTGATAGAAAATGGAGTCATGTGACAGGAATAAAGAATGAATTTAGAAAAAACACTGTTTAAATATAAATAATGTAAAAATAATAAATAAGTTTATTGGAAGACTATACTTATGAAAAGTGTATGTATAGAAAGTAAATATGATAGAAAAAAACGAAGGTTTAAAAGTAAATAAAAAGCGGAAGTATAAAATGAATAAATTTCTAGTTTAAATGGATGAATAAGTAATGAGATAATCAAGAGAGTAATAAAGAAGAAAAATGGGAAAAAAGAATTATTTATGTGAGAAACCTAAAAGAAGAGGTGATAGTAAATTAACGACGAATTAACCTTTTAAATGCAAAGATAAAGAGGAGACTTAAGTTAACATGGAATTATAGAAAGGGAGAATAGTAGAAAGAAAGAAAGAACGATGTAGAGATTGAAAAGTTGTATACTTTCGACAAAAAGAAAGAAACAAAGCAAGCAAGCAAGAAAGAAAAAAGAAAGAAAGAAAGAAAAAAAGAAAGAAAGACGAATGGATAAGAAATGTAAAATACACGCAAAAAAATAAAAGGGCAATATCAAGTAAGGACGCCAGCAAGAAAGAAAGAAAGAAAGAAAGAGTAGGAGGTATAAAAGTTTGGAGCGAAAGAAAGAAAGACGAATCAATAAGAAAATGGAGAATGCGCGAAAAAGAATGAAAGAACAGAAGTAAGAGCATAAGCAAGCATACAATAATCGAAAATTAGATAGATAGATAGATAGATAGATAGATAGATAGATAGATAGATAGAAAGTCAAATATATAAGAAATCTAAAATGCGTGAAAAAAGAAGGCTGTCACACTATCAAATAGGGACGTCAGCAATCATGAAAGAAGAAAGAAAGAAAGAAAGAAAGACTAAGCAGTGTAATAAATGAGGAGAAAGAAGGAAAGAAAGAAAAAAAGAAAAGTATGTTTGAGAGAAAGAAAGAATGACTAATGAATAATAAATGGAAGATACGTGAAAAACTGAATGAAGGAGACGAAGGCAAGTGAGGACGCCATCAAGTAAGCAGGAAAGAAAGAAACTAAGTGTTGTGGATTCCGGGATGAAATTCGATAACAAAAAATAACGAACGCCAGGAACAGATAAGGAAAATAAATGTATTAACGTAATAATACAAAATGGTAATACAGGTTAGTAGATCCAGGAATGCGGGTTAGTAGCAATAATATATATACAGTCTTGTTATTGAAGTATCGCGTTATGACTCCTTACAGAGTCTAGGTGCTGTGACGGCGATTCTTGTGCTACCCTCCTCTATTACTATTCTGATACAGACTTCTCGGCTGTCTTAACGTACTGACTACTCGACTGTCTTAACGTACTCGGGGGGTTCACTGGTGGTAGTATATGTATACCTCGGTTGAGTCCATTTGTGTGAAAAGGGGAGACCCCTTAAAACTAAGAATAATATGTGTTAAAAATGAATGACGTAAAAGAATCAGGTGACGGTGCAAACATGCATACATAATAAACAAATAAAGAAAAACGACATTTCAGTTATAATTTCATTAATATGAAGAAACGTAAAATAACTACTTTTATGTGCCGCGTCTCTTCAGGACACTGGCGATGACGGCCCTCCACATCAATCTGACCCCTGCAGGTATGAACAAGGTTTGTCTTTTTGTTATTTCTCCCAAACCTTGTTCTACCATCCATTTATTCAAGCTCATCAAGTATGTTACGCGCTGCTTTCTTGTTTCTCTATCCCTCAATCTCTCCTGTGAGTATCAGTTTTTCCAAGGCTTCCTTCCTCATTACGTGCATCGGAAACATCAACTGCCTCTTCCTGATGTTTCATTTATGTTCCTATTTTCTCAAAAACCTCGTTGTTTCTCACATATTCGGTTTGGCATCTTCAGCATCCTTCTGTAGAACCACATTTCTGTTGCTTCAAGTCTTCTTCATCTTTGAGGAGATTGTCCAGGATTCACTGCCATACAGGAGGACATATATCATGTAACAGCTCAATATTCGTCTGTCTCTTAATACACTGCTTAGCTTTTTGAATGCATCTTTGGCCACCCCAATTAGTAATACAACATAAAAGTTTAAGAAGACAGAAAAAGTCAAATATTTGAACACAGAATTGGAGATGTCAAAATAACAGAAGTTTTGGTTCCCCAAGGACATATGGTACAGTGGATAAAAGCGTTGGCTGATGTAATCCAGAGACCTGACCCAAAGAGTTTTAACTTCCTTACCTGGCCAGAAGAGAGGTGAGCAAAAAACCTGGAGAGTAAAGCTACTAAAGGGAAATAACCCAAACTGTCAGAAAGAGCATAGCACGTGGAACTAGAACAATCGACCCCAGAAGAATTATTTACTCCTCTGGGTAGATTGTTCTAGTTCTAGGATAGCCAAAGATACATTCCAAAAGCTAAGCAGTGTATTAAGAGAGAAACAAATCTCGTTATAGACAACGAATATTGAACTGTTACGTTATATCTGACCTCCTGTATGGCAGTGAATCCTGGACAACCTACTCAAAAATGAAGAATACTTGAAGCAATAGGAATTTTGTTCTACAGAATGATGCGGAAGGGGTCTGTTATAAATTCGAACGTATATCATCTCATGATGATCGTACAACACCCAAAAAGTCGTGAATACGAAAATAAAAATTAGGCCATCAGTTCAAATAATGTAAATATTAAGGTAACTGAGAAATGTTTTAACAGACATTGGACAAATGTGACACCGAAATCCAAAGACACATTGGAATAGCTTAGTATGCATTCCAAAACATAAGCCAAATATTAAGAAACGGGAAAATTTCATTTGAAAAAATGAAAAGAGAACTGAATTGTTATGTAATAACTGTCCTTCTATAATTTAATGCCTAAATTTAATTTTTCTTGGGAGCATTAGTTATTCCTTTGAAAAGATGTGTTGCTTGTAATATTTTTTCTTTGCCAAAAATATATAATGCTGGTAATGTAAAAACATAACTATGAAAATGTATTGCTATCATTGTGCTTTAAACCCATTTTGCGGGTTAACTATTTGCCCATAGCTAGTATCCTAACGAAGTAAGAAGAGGTTCTACGCTCCTCAGAACCTCCCGTTCAGAGGCCTTGCTGTCGGATGTAGTGTATCGTCATGCCCAGAAAACGACGACGACGAAGAAAAGAAGAAAGAGGAGAAGGAGAGGGGAAGAGGAGGAGAAAGATGTGGTTGAGGAAGATAATGATAATAATAATAATATACCTTCGAATTTTCAGGAAGTTCCTTGTAGATCTTGGATGATTATCTATTTATGAAGGCAACGTACAGATATGAACTTGTTTATCTTTTTCCGGTATAAAATTAGAAATTCGAAAAAAATTACTTATTAAATTTTTCTCATTTGTTTGCAAGTGTTGACGCAGCTGAAATCAAGCCGTAAAGCAGAGGAGATATAGCAAACTTTCATTTAAAACATACCCACAAAAAAACTTGAAAAGCACTAATAAAAATAATAAAACAAGAGTGGTTTTCAATAGTTCTTTTGAACGTATCATAAAGTCTACACTGGAAGAGTAAAATTGATGGCAAGGCGTCGTTTCACAGGAGGATACCTCAAGATAGCTTTCCACAGGCCGATAACCCAACGTAGTAAAATGATTTGGTGTGTCAACATTAATGAAATGATATACCGATGATGAGTGCCAGATAATGCTAAGATATTCACTCAGGCATACATTGTTTTTTTTTAAGAAACATATCGAACCCCGTTAGATCAGAAACAATTTATTATCCTTTTTATGAATGACAATTCTGCACAGAAAGTCAAAATTAATAATGAACTTGGAAAAAAAAACTGTCTCAAAGTCCTTAGTAAATGAAAGTCTTCATAAAACGATTATAACCCGATTGGATCATTGTATAAAATCTTAAGGTGAAATGTTACATTAGCGAATGGTAATTAACCACCAAATACGAACTTTAGAATTGTATTCTGTATCCTTGGAGCCTCTATTATATGAAGAAAAACACATAATAATTCCATTAAAAATTCTCACATTGTAGAGGAATATAGGATGTATATTTCCAATGAATGTTGTAGTTAGTTTTACTTATTTTTTTTAATTTCCCGTATGTGCGTTGTTTGTTTTTGTTTTTGTCAACTGCACAGTATGTCCAGCTCAGCTGGGAACTGTCTGTGAGAAAAAGTGCAGCATGACGCAATTCACTTTGCCAAAAATTTGGAAACGGCATGCTATACTGTTTGGCATTCACACCTGAAGCTCCAGTATCATGTCAAACTGTTCGGGAATCAATCTGAAGAGATTGCAGAGGATTCGGAAAGAGTCCGTCCTGGGTATGACGATAAACTACATCCACGTCTTGGGTAAGATGTTAAACTACGTCCAACAGCAAGGCCTACGATGAGGAGGTTTTGAGGAGCGTGGAACCGCCTTTTAATTGCTGGTGTTGCCAGGTTCACCCTGACTTGGGGTGGTAGCACCCGTTAGGCCCCAAGCTATGGGCAAATACTTAACACCCCCAACTTGAGTCAAAATATTATGAATGTGTAAAAATGGGTTTTAATACCAGAAATACTTTGTAAAAATAAAAAAATAATATTACCAGCAATAATTTTTTGAAGGAAAATTTATTATCAGCAAGACTTTAAAAAATACCAACAATACAAACAGCTATACATTGTTTTAAATAAATATTACCAGCTATACATTTTTTTCAAACTGGGGTGAAAACACTATGAAAGTGGAAAAATAGGTTTTAATACCAGAAATAATTTGTAAAAATATATTACCAGCAATACTTTTTTGTAAAAAAAAAGGCATATTACCAGCTATACATTTGTTGGAAAAAATTACCAGCAAATGAAAATTATTACCAGAAATAGATTTTTGAAGGAAAATATATTACCAGAAATAGATTTTTGGAGAAACATATTACCAACAATGAATATTTTGTCGGCATTAAATAACCCATTGAGGGTAATATACCGTAAAACAAAACAAAAGAAACCAATCGGAAAGAGTTGGACGAGTCTAACTTTGATTAGGGAGCTAAGAAAAATCACCCGGATCGCTCTGATAAAAAATAACTCCAGAAGTTCTTGACGAGAGCTTCAGACTCAACTCGGAGGCCTACATCAACTGCCTTGAGGATGTAGTGCTACACAGGGTCAAGAGAGTGTCCGGCAACAGGACACTGCACCATGCCAAACAAGCTGGAGAAACCAGCCACTGCCATTAGACAATATATGAGACCATATCACACCTTATATATGTCCACCTAACTCTCCAACTGCAAACCCCTTGATTATTCGTGGTTAACATTTTAGCGTTCAGAGAGTCTGCCCTAGAAAGTAGCAGTTCTTGAGAATAAAACTAGAATCAAATGGAAATAGCAAATTGAAATCTGCGAAAAGAATGAATTTTATCGATATTATTCTGTTTTATATCAGCATAATTTGCGTTAACAACAACTTGCGAGAAGTTTGGTCAATAGCAACAGCAAGCTCCAGAGTGGGGACGTGAAAATCGATGCAACCTAATTATCTTGGGTTTTATTTTTACATGGCGAGAGACAATGTCACACAAAATTCAGAAACGACAATAGAATAGCAAAATAGGTTTTCAGAACTAAAAGAAACCGTGTTAAGAAACAGGGAATTATTTTTAAGATATCAGTTCAGTGCATGGCGGGAAATTGTATGAAAGATAAACAGGAGATTGGAAGCCAGAGAAGAGGGATAATACATATCATGTACAAAACATGTCTGCAACGAATACATTTTAAGTAAAATAGTAACAAAAATCAAACGTATACTTGAGAAAATCTTATTAATTAATGAAATGAATGTTATCCTGAACAGACACATCTTCTAGATCGTTTTGTACTAATGCAGGTGTCCGCCAGAACCCTGTCCTACTTTTCATTGACGACCTTCTCGATGGCATCCGCTCTCAA
>OZ038505.1:7354457-7356957 GCA_964036315.1 Acanthosepion esculentum
TGAACCACCTCTCTCTCTCTGTCTCTCCATATATATATATATATATATATATATATATATATATATATATATATATATATATATATATATATATATAAAGCGAGAGAGTGAGAGAGAGAAAGAGAGAGAAAGAGAGGAGACACCGTTGTTGATGAGGCGGTCCACACTAATGCTGCAAAGGTTACTTCATATCTTTGTTTTCTGGAACCGTTCCTGATTGTTTGATGTCCCGACGATACAAAGTCCAGATTTTTCACGTGTACAAAAGGGTGAAAAGGACAACGGCCCGGAAGACCATGATTTTATGACAAAATAGCCTCATAGAATCTGAATTGTTTTCTATTAAATAAAATACTTAATTCATTTGTTAACTTCCATATTCTCCTTCTTCAAAATAGTACTTTGTCTACCATTTCACAGAGTTCAGATTATGATCCTTGGGAGAATATCACGTATATTTTAGCCGCTTCATTTACGTATACCTATAAAGCCTAGCCTCCATTATTTAGCTACTTATGGCCATTATTATTATTATTATTATTATTATTATTATTATTATTATTATTATTATTATTATACGTTACGTTTCCCTTCAGACCGTCGGCGATCTTGGATCTCTACAATTTCCTCCCCTTTGGCGCTCTTAGTATTTTTTCTCTTTCGGTTATATCTTCTAATAACTCTACTAATAACCATTTGCATAATCTTATTAGGTATGTTTTAAGCTACTTCCCTCGGACACATTTAACTTCAGCATGTCACGGGAGTGTGAAATTTTCTAAGCCCTCTGTGCTCATTATGTAGCCTAGAACTGTCTCTTTCTGATGCATATAAAAATGTCCCTTTTGCTACCATTTTCATTAAAAACTTCTTGTTCAATCGATGGCATTCTCAGTATCCTTCTGTAGAATCACATTTCGGTTGCCTCAAAGTCTCTTCTTCTGTGAAAAGATTGTCCAGATTTTACTGCCATGTAGAAGATGATGGTCTGGAAACCTTGTTGCAACAACACAGGTATTGTTGACAGGACGTTGAGGTACATTGGTATATTCGGCTCGTTGTTACGAGGATCTTACAAATGCTTTACATAAACTACCCTCGACAACATGCGATGACAAATACACCATATTTCCAATGCTGCATATTGGGAAATCAGATCGAGTGCCTCTTCGCGGATCACATGTGATCTGAGCATGACTGAGACATTCCTCCTCAAATGCATTGCATCCTTCCCTTATAAAGTGCATCTATTGAATAAATTTAATGTTAGTTCTTACAAATGCTATACATTCATGTACAATGCATTGCCGTTCAATATATCTTTGAAACTATTTTTCGACATGTCTTGAGTAGGTTTTCCTGTCTTCGGTTAGAATTGATATTATCCACTATTCCCCTGAAGAACTACGCTTTCCTACTCTCTCCGAATATCCACTGCTAACCTCTGATATATAAGTTCTTAAGAATTCCCGAATAGCTGCTACTAGATATTGGTGTTGTTTCATTGAAAAAATTACTTGGATTTCTACATTCAGACTACCGTGAACATGTATAACAAGTAATGCCTCTATCTGACCAAAGTCTGCTTTCCAATTTGCTAAAAGTAACACGTTCCTTCTCAATTTGTATTTAGGGTAGCGTTATTTGATATAGTATCTCTTAGGTATGAGAAATGTCAACAACCTCCGGTGTGGTATTTTTAACAGTTACTGTTGGCTCTTTACAGAGTGAACCAGGTGTGGGTTGGCCATAACGTTTGTCTCCCTCAGTATAAAACTTATTCCAAAAGTATCACAGATGGCAGAGAAGTGATCTATTACGAGTTGAAATTCTTCTTTGAAGAGCGTTGTCAGCATACAACATATTTCGATCAGGTTCTTGGAGTTAGTGTGGAATCTTCTGAGACTGTACATATATCCGTAAGCACACCTATACATGATACTGACAGCGGCCAGCACGCTAATCTAATATGATTATTTCTAACATTAAATTTCCATACAAAATACAAATAAGCTGAAATAAAATACCTGGCTTAACAATGCCAGAGGTTACACACACACACACACGCACACACACACACACACACACACACACACACACACACACGCACACACACACACACACTCATGCGCGTGCACACGCACACGCACGCACGCACACACGCACACACGCACACAGACG
Source organism: Acanthosepion esculentum (assembly GCA_964036315.1). Taxonomy (NCBI): domain Eukaryota; kingdom Metazoa; phylum Mollusca; class Cephalopoda; order Sepiida; family Sepiidae; genus Acanthosepion; species Acanthosepion esculentum. The sequence continues at coordinate 7,356,639 of OZ038505.1, forward strand.
CACGCACGCACGCACACACGCACGCACACACACAAAAATACATATAGATATATGTGCATAACTAAATAATTTTATTCTTTGGGGGCAATTAAAATTAAATATATTATAGTATTAATATATATCACATCTATATTGCATAAAAATCGTTTATTTCTAACAGTAACATTTTTATTTAAAAGGATCAATAAGTACGTAGCCTAACATGTTCTTATTTAACTGAATTTTAAATTAAGTGCATTGGCATGTGAGGAGATTACGTTCAAAATAAACATTTATTTTTGACATGAATGTATTTTCACCATTTTGCAGCGTTCATCCT
>OZ038505.1:7364457-7444457 GCA_964036315.1 Acanthosepion esculentum
TCATGTGAATGCATGATCGTCAGTAAAAGGAAGAGCCCGAAAAGCGATTTGCAGGTCGGGAACACTAGAATCAAGCAGACGCGGAAGTTTAAATATCTCGGAAGTGTTTTGACAGAGGACGATAAGTGCGACACTGAGATCGGTAGACGTATTCGGATGGCCAAGCACGCATTCCAATAGCTGGGCAGAGTATTCCGAGACAGGATAATTTCTTTGGTAACAAAGAAAAGAATACTGTGCTGTACGTGACATCTGTCCTTCTTTTCGGCAGCGAATGTTAGACGATTTCCTCAAAGATGAAGAAAGAAACTCGAGGCGACGGAGATATGATTCTACGGAAGGATGCTAAGGATATCCTGGACCGAGCGCGTGAGCAAAGAGGAGATCAAAGTTTGCAAACAAGGAGAAGGCTTATACTTAACACCAGGAAGAGGCAGCTGAAGTTTCTGGGATACGTAATGAGAAAGTAGGGCCTGGAGAATCTGATACTCACAGGTCGAATTGAGAGAAAGAGAGACAAGGGAAAGCAACGCATGACACATCTAGTGGGTTTAAACAAGTGGATGACAGAATGTGATCTGGGGGAGGTAGTAGAGGGAAGTAACTTGTGGGGAGCTGCAAGAGAAAGAGGGATGTGGAGAGCCATGATGGCGTACGTTCTGAAAGGACAGAAAAAGAAAGAATTTATCGGAAGTATATTTGGTAGGTATTTGTGTCACACCCTGCACTGCCTCCAATAATAAGCCAAAATATTATTTAATTTCCCAGTTGCTGTCTTCTAAGTCGTGTTGGTTTACCAATTCCTTAAATTTGTCTTCGTAATCTTTATTAAAATGTGTACTTTGTTTCATTTCTCGTATTTATCAAACGATCATAATATTCGGCATATTTTCTCTCTTTTTAAATTCTCAGCTCGATTTTCTCTGAATATTATCTTGTTTGTTTTATTTTTATTCTTTTGCTTCTTTAAATGTTTCTCAAATCCCCTTGTGTATTCTTCATTGATTATCCTGCCCATTGCCCCAAGTTTCTTTTTCATCATTCACACATCGCTTTTCGGTTTTATACATTTACCAATTTTAATTTCCGATCATTCGATATCGGCACAAAATGTTGTTCCTCTTTTGAGGGTGTGTATTTCTCACGTCTTATGGCAAAAGCTATATGTCGGAAATTTAAAAAAAGAAATATTATTAACAATTCCATTTCATATATTTATTTAAAATACTATGAATTACACTTGGCATGCATAGTTAATTCTCACACGATCAAATATGATATTGAAAATATTTATAACAAAAATATCATGCATTGAAACTACATTAAGTGACATGTCTATTTTTTTATCATTTCACTCCAAGCATGAGAGAAAAGCCGCTAAGATGCAGGGATTATTACATGTGAGAGAATAGGAGAAAAAAAACATTAAGGAGAGAGATCAAGAACGTGAATTAAAAAATAGAAGATAGCGATTGACATTCCGTTTACGCATTTGAACATCAAATCTGGCTGGAAATTAAGAAGACGGAACGTTATTCCACAATTGTGAGAAAACAAAATGTTAGCAATGAACTTATTGTTACATCTAGTAGCCATTTCAGGTATAAAATAATGAGAACTTGCCTCCAATATAGTACTGTGCATGAATTCATGCATTTAGGGATCATAGAGGGAATTGATCAACACAACAACCATCAAATTATTTATAGGAAAAGACACAGAAATTGTAGGTTACAGCAGAAGGAAAGTGACTAAAGCCAATAACATTGCAGATTTTTCTTTGGATTTTATGAAACGGCAATTTTTTAAAGTTTTTTTTTTTTTGGCTTTGCATAATACGTGCCCCTAATCTTGCTTATTATTTTTTAGAAAAAAATGCTTATTATACCTGGGGAATTACGGTATCTTCGGTGATCGTACGGGTGTTTCAATGAATGATAGTGAGACAAAAGTTGATTAAAGCCACAGCGGACAGGAAGTTGTGGAGTATCGTGATCTCCAATATTTTGTAGGGATATAGCATAAAAATATGAGAATAAGATTTCAAGAATACTGTTACAAAAGTTGAAATATTGTATGAAAATGTATTTTCGAAAGAGAAAGGTGAATGAGGAATAAATGGATTGTTTCCAGTTGGGAATATTTTCATTCGGGAATTATTTGGTTTTATCAAATTTAGATAATTGAGCAAATTCAGTAAGGGATATTTACTTATTTAAAAAAATATTTTGTCGAAATTATTCGCTTTGAAGAGCTATCGTTGAAAAAAGTTTGTATTTTAATGAATTGCTTTCATTTCTTAATCATTTCAACCGATGCAAAGCAATAAAGGTAATACTGAATGTTAATGAATACTAGAAAATTTACTACTAAGTCGATAAGTCAATAAAAATAATTATGAAGAAAGAAGATAAAAATTGACATTTCAACTGTAAAATGATGAGACCATGCCGCCAATCTAGTACTGCGCTTAAATTCATAAATCTAAGTACCATAGACAAAAGTTCGTTAGATCAATTATCATGAATATATTTATAGAAGAGGCACAGAAATCCTACATTACGACGATAAGAAATTAACTGAATTCGAGATGCCAGGTCAGTGAATGAAAATGTAAATGATTAGAAGAATTATAGATGAGATCATATCACATCTTCTTGCGAGGAAAGTCATTGGAATCTTATTGACAGAGAGAACAAGATCATATCATACCTCCTTGCGAGGAAAGGAATTGGAATATTATTGACAGAGAGAAAAAGATCATAACATATCTTCTTGCGAGGAAAGTCATTGGAATATTATTGACAGTAAGAAAAAGATCATATCACATCTTCTTGCGAGGAAAGTCATTTGAATCTTATTGACAGAGAGAAAAAATATCATATTATACCTTCTTGCGAGAAAAGTCATTGGAATCTTATTGTCAGATAGAAAACATCTTATATATATATATTCTTGCTAGGTAAGTCAATGTAATCTTATTGACAGAAAAAGATCATATCATACCATCTTGAGAGAAATGTCACTGGAATCTTATTTATGGAAAAAACATCATATATCTTCTTGCAAGAAAAGTCATTGGAATCTTATCGACAGAAAAAGATCATATCATATCTTCATACGAGGAAAGTCATTGGATATTTATTGACAGAGACTAAAAGATCATATCATATCTTGCAAGAAAAGCCATTGGAATTTTACTGACAGAAAAAGATCATATCATATGTTCTTGCAAGAAATGTTATTGGAATCTTATTGGTAGAAAAAGATCATATCATATCTTCTTGCGAGAATAATCACTGGAATCTTATTGATAGTAAAAAATCATAGCATATCTTCTTGCAAGAAAAGTCATTAGAATCTTATTGATAGAATAAGATCATATATCTTCATCAGGGGAAAATAATTAGAATCTTATTGACAGAGAGAAAAAGATCATATCATATCTTCTTCTGAGGAAAGGAATTGGAATATTATTGTCAGATAGAAAACATCTTATATATATATTCTTGAATATATTCTGGAATCTTTTTGATATATTCTTGAATATATTCTGGAATCTTATTGATAGAAAAAGATCATATCATATCTTCTTGCGAGGAAAGTCATTGTAATATTATTGACAGAGAGAAAAAGATCATATATTTTCTTGCGAGGAAAGTCCTTAGAATCTTATTGACAGACAGAAAAAGATCATATAGTATATTCTTGCGAGAAAAGTCATTGGAATCTTATTGACAGAGAAAAAAACTCATACCATATCTTCTTGCGAGGAAAGTCATTTGCATCTTATTGACGGACAGAAAAAGATCATATCATATCTTCTTGCAATGAAAGTCATTGGAATCTTATTGACAGACTGAAAAAAATCATATATTCTTTCAAGGAAAGGCATTGGAATCTTATTGAGAGACAGAAAAATATCATACACATTCTTGCTAGAGAAGTCATTGAAATCTTAGTGAGAGACATAACATCATATATCCTCTTGCTAGCGAAGTCACTGGAATCTTATTGACAACAGAAAAGATCATATCTTCTTGCGAGGAATGACATTGGACTCTCATTGACATGTTTAATTTGAAACTCCTTTTCAAAATTGACCCATATCAGGTGTATTTAGTGTAATGAAAATAGGACAAGAGATTCTGTCTAGTAATGTTTTATTCAATTAAGAATCTTACTACTCGTCTACTTGACAAGCTGAAATGTACAGCTTTTATAGCTTGGATTATCAAAGAGGAGATAATCCATATTCACAACATTTAGGTGTTCTGCAACACGAAATGCAGTCAAATTAACATAATGTTTTGTATCATATTTTTTGCTTGCTTTCTTTGGTTGTAATCCGGCAAATTCGAATAACGCTAATGAAAAAGCTATCCTATAATTTTTGTCTGTAATATGTTTCTAAATATTTAAACAATGTAAAATAATTTATCTCGGAAAGCTATTAAAATGTACTCAGTTCTCTTTCAAAGGTAAAAAAAAGATCGTCTTCGGATTATATATCGGGCATCCTTCCTAACTTACATTGTAACCACACACCAAATAATTCGAAATGACCTCAATTCTGAATTTATGCTGTTCCTGTTAATTTCAGTTCCTCATTGACGTAAAAGTTTTGTTTTTGTCTTCCTCTTTAGCACAAATAACATTAATACCATTCTATAATTGAGTCGAAACGCATTGAGATATCTAAGAAAATGATCACTTGCTTCTATGTTGCGAGTCCACCGAGGGAAGATGGTCGAAAGTCATACCGAAAAAGAAACAACAGGAGACATATACGTGTATTTTGTTAATACGCAAATGAATGAAGTATGCCCGATGGAGAATCTGCCACTAAACGCATATTGATATTCCTTTGCAATGCATTGTACTCATTTACGTATAGCATGTTAAAGATCTGTACATATATATATATTTTTTCATATATATATATATATATATATATATATATATATATATATATATATATATATATATATATATATATATGAAAAAATATACTCTTAAGGTATGCTATATTTATGGAATAAAGTGCTCATCATGAGAGATAGAACGTGTGTAAATATAAAAAGTGAATATTGAAGTCAACGTTTAGAGGCGACAGGCTGTTTCATGTTTGAGGAAATATTTGAGGAAATATATATATATATGTATATTACTTTAAAAATGTATATAAGAAACAAATATGTATATATAAAATAATAAAATATATAAAATGATATTATATATATATAAAATATTATTTTATATATTTTAGTATTTCATATATACATATTTGTATATTACATATATATATATATATATATATATAAATATATATATATACATATATATTTATATATATGTATAAATATATATATATATATGTATAATATCATTTTTATATATTTTAGTATTTTATATATACATATTTTTATATTTTATATATGTGAGTGAGTGTCAGTGAGAGTCAGTGAGTGAGTGCTTGGATGTGTGTGTGTGTGTGTGTGTGTGTGTGAACTATTGTAGTTTTATTATTGTGTTCATTTTTTTTCCACTCAAACACCATTCTCGTGAGAGGGCAGAACCATGTGTGGCCCGCTTATTAAGCGAAACATAATAAATTTATAAACGTTTTCTCTTTGTTCCTTACCCTAACATTCTGTCAGATTCCAATTCATATTTGTTCCAGATTTGATCCCAATTCGCTTGCGCGCATACACACACATAAAATATGACATATACAATTACAGTATTTACATTAGTCGGACTATTGTCCTCATCTTTGTCGCCATATTTGTCACAACCTTTCGGCCGTTGTACGCTCCGGCCTTCTTCTGGTGGTTGGAATTTCCAACTGAACCCTTTATTTCGATCACTGGGGTAGACTGTTCTAGTTCCATGTTTGATGGATGTCAGTTATCAGTTATCTCCTGCTAATTTTCCCTCTGAAAGTTCTCCACTGCCTTAACCGGGTATTGAACTCACACACTTGGGTCTGGGTATGAATTTCTGGGTATTATAAACCTAATGTTTTTCAGCAACCGTTTTTTACCAGTACTCATATTGCAATTTTGCTGTTATCATTTCATGTTTTTACCAGATCTGATATTGCAACTTTTTGTTGTCATTGCTTTTTCTCTGGCACTCATTATTACTGGTTCCCATATTGTATTTATTTCTATGCTTGGTCGACTCAGGAGATTTTTGTGGCCTAGCATATGTGCTGATTCCTTAAGTTTACGAATTTTCCAATGGTGTTCCCTGTCTATGATCTCAACATGATCCCACAGGGGACGGTGATCTCCCTTCTCTCTCCATATGTGGTCAGCCACGCCTGATTTTTCTACTTACCCTCGCGTTACAGCTTTCTGGAGTTCTTGAAGCCTTACCTTGAGGGGGCGGCCTGTCTCTGCTTTATATTCATTTCCGAAGCTGCACGTGATAGCGTACACACAGTCTTTAGTCATGTTCTCCTCTATGGGGGGTCTCACTTGAGAGAGATATCTGCGAAGTGTTGTCACGCTTTTGAAGGTTGTCCTGATGTTATATGGACCGCAGATCCTTTGTATTTTCTCTGATAACCCCTTCACATAAGGCAGGCAGACTGTGTTCTGAGTGTGGAACTAGAACAGTCTACCCCAGTGATCGAAATAAAGGGTTCAGTTCGAAATTCCAACCACCTGAAGAAGGCCGGAGCGTACAACGGCCGAAACGTTGTGACAAATATGGCGACGAAGATGAGGACAATAGTCCGACTAATGTAAATAGTGTACATAATACCTCATCTCAGAAATATAGAGATATACAATTACGTTTAAACGTAGATATATATACCGATATACAATGTGATTCCAGTATACCAGCTTGTAGCACCGTTGGTATGTGCTTGTAAACCATAACTCTGATTGATCAAAGCTTTTAAGACCGTCGATGGCTGTGCTGGCATGAAGTCTCAAGTCATCATGATATATCATGTTCAAAATATTGACCCATCCCCACAGATCATGTACTGCACCTACCCCTGAAAATGTAACTAAGACACGCTCATCATTGTTAAAGCATAAACCGCAGTTGGGCTCTGTCGGTGATGCACAAATAGAAAAATGTGTTAGCGGCTGTAAGCAAACTTGATTGGCTCACCAACATTGCAGATGGTCATGTTCGGAATCGAGTAACCAATCACTACAGGAATATTTCTATATTTATTATATATGATGCAAGATATAGGTATCAGATATAGGTATTTATTGCTGCATATGTATCTCAGTTTTCCTAAAGTATTTTCTCTAATAGTATCGAGTTATCCTACTAGTGCTCTTAAAAAAATATTATTATTTGTTTTGAATTATCGACAAGTCTCTACTATAAAAGGCAGGATGTGTGTGTGTGTGTGTGTGTGTGTAACGAATGCACAGCCGCAATTTTCGACGGATTTGCGCCAAAATTTACATGAACATGCTCCATCTCCCATCGATATTGGAAATAATCGATTTTTTTAAGCTTCTACGGCAGTTTTCATGTAGTTTGCGGTCATTTTCTACTGACCAGAGTGAGAGCGTATAGCTGACTGCCACAAATAGGCAGGAAGATTCCATTGGCCAGCGTGAGAGCCAACAGCTGACTGACACGGATGTTAACTAGCATGCTAGCATGCAAACAAATTGATAGCTGCATTCGTTACAAGTGGGACAAATTTAAATCTGCATGGCACTTTACTCCAATTGGCTCATTCGCTTGCTTAAATTCAGCGTTGATTCAGATTCCGCAGAACTGGGTTGGGTGTGAAAAAATATTTGTTGTTAACATTCTTTTTTTCATTCGGTTTTTCCAGTTACGAGTTCTTTTTTTAAAGCTGATCGTTTTGTATTCATTTTGTTTAGTTCTTTTTTCGTAACAGATTTAATATTTAGTATACAGCTTAGGAAAAATTCGCAGTGTGAGATAGGCAAGAAATAAGGCATGTAGCAACATCAGTACGGCAAAGGGCACTCCTTTAACGGCAAGGATATTTTAAGTCAAGTGATAGCGATTGCTGTATGAGTCGTGCGATTTTTTAATCAAGCACGGGCAACGCCGGGCCACGCTGCTAGTGTGGAATAAACAAGATACAGCCGTTCACATGAAATAATGATGTTGTTACCGATTTTGTTGATAGAAGAACTTCAAGCTGAATACCTAATTAGCGTACGATTTCACTTGTAGCGTATGCCTGACTTATGAGCTATTAATGAGTGTAACTTTCGAAATCGAGTTACAGATTGGGGATAGGGATATGCGTATGGATCAATAACATTAAAATGATCTCGGTAATCGATTCCTGCTCCGTGAAAAGCCGTTCTGGGTGAACCAAAATCAAGAATCTCTTCTTTTTAGTGATTCTTCTTTCTGATTGAAATAAGAACATGAAATGAAAGAAGATAAAATGAAGTGGCAAACGGATTGGTAGGTTAAAAAGCCGTGCGGGAAAACAGAATGGAGAAAGGAGCGGAATAGAAAGAAAGAAGGGAAGAAATGAAATGAAAAATGGGTGTGGAAAGGTTTAGAAAAGAGAGAGAAGGTATTGAATAAAGTGAACTAATATGCAATTGTTTTTGAAGATTTTTTTTTAACTGAATTGGGACAAAAATAAATAAAGTCGCAAACAAAGAAAAAAATCAGCAAACACATATATAGGGTGATCCAAAAAATACGGGATTTTTTGAAGTGCGTATTGCCAGACATGAGCAAGTGGCAACACTGCGAGACAGTGACCTTGAGCAAGTAAACATTTCGCCATTTTAGTAACGAGAATGAAATTCACAGTATCCCAGCTGAGATGTTGCAGCAGTCAACGAGGAATCTCAACAGCAGATTTCAAGAATGCATTCGTACAGGAGGACGCCATCTACAGGACGTAATTTTAAAAAAATGAAAATTCCATCATTGTTTCTTAAATGACATGTTTTAAGGTTTCAATTACTATGAATTAAATATTTTTCTTCCATCACTCTTGGTTTTATTTGATTGTTAAAATGTTCTCGTTTTTTTTGGATCACCCTTTACAATAAAATCATCTATTAAGTATAATTAAACAATAGCAATGAAATAAACTGGATTGTAATTTACAAAAATAATAAAAAGAAAGAATAGAAAGAAAGAAAGAAAAAAATGTGACGAAATTTAATAAATAAATACCTAACAAATGTAATAGTTATTGTTTAAAGAATATCGATGACAAAATGGATCGTACTACACAAAATAATACCATTAATACTTAAAAAGAGGAAAAGGAAATGAAAGAAACAAACAAACATACAAAAAAGACAGAATAAAAGAAAAAAGAAAAGTGAAGCAAGCAAACAAGAAAGAAAGGAAATAATGAAGAAAGATAAAAGAAAAAAAGGAAAATATAATTATCAAGCATGACAGAAAGACAGACAGAAAGAAAAAAAGAAAAAATGAATAAATGAGAAATAAAGAAAAAAGACAAAATAAATAAAGAAATAAATTAAATGTACAATTTATTGCTTACAAATTGTACTGACAAAACGGATCTTTCTACAGAAAATAATACAAAGTTGATGGAAAAATGAAAAGAAAGACTGAAAGGAGAAATAAAATAAAAAGATCGAAAAAATAATCAAGCATGAAAGAAAGAGAGAGGGAGAAAATAAAATAAAGAAAGAGTAAAGAATTATAAGTAAATCTGAAGTAAAGTGATAATAAGATAAAACGTTATGAAGAGTCGAGGCATTTTTTTCAAAACAATAATGAGAAATATATTATACATTTGATTCACTTGCTTACACTTTCGTCCGTGTGTCTTCCTTCGTCAGTCCTAACTCCTTTCTCAGTAAAGGTTCCTTTAGTAAATATACATGAGAAAAATACAATGGTTTATGGGTACACCTCAAAATGTTTAGATGACCAGCGCCTGGCTGCTGATCTATTATCTGACAATAAGTTTCAGGTGGATAGGAAAAAAGCTCTTGCATCATACGATAACTTCACACCAATCTGGTACGATTACATCACTACAGGGTAGAAATTAAGTTTTCTCCAGATACGATGAACAGTTATACTCTCAATAACGCTCTTAGTCGTCTGGAAGATCTACTGGGATTAAAGTTCTCTAGTGGAAATCCTATATAAAAGAAATCGGTAAGATGCTGAAAAGAATGGTCTGATCTTTGTACCACTTTTCAATAAACCTGCTTTCTTTAACTTACTCCATCATTAAAAGTCAGATCAAACGAAAAATTGATTATTGATTATTGATTATTGCTGCTACATCTGGGCTGGAGATGCAGAGGCCTTACTTTATAATTTTGACAGATTGGAAGAGAGTTTGCAGACCCTTGTGGGTGATGATTTATTTTACCCATAGGTTCACACTAACCTATCGTTTTTTACCCGTTCTTTCATTCCATCAGCCCAAACTTTAGCAATTAGAACCCACCATTCCGCCTACAAGGAATTGACTCGGCCTCATTCACATCTAATTTCACCGCTAAGAAAAAGTTCCTCTCAGACAGCACCTTTCCTGGAATTGGAACAAACCCCGAAATCAATCTTAAACTCTTATCAATCCTAAGTACATTTTTTAAACTTTTCACCCAAATAAGGTAACAAAGTCAATATGAAGAAAGGGGTTACTGAGTGTCATAAATGATAGTATTATTGTTAATCTTTCTCTATAAATTTTAAAATCAGGTCCATTTAACAACATCTTACCTAAAAGCTGTACTTACCTAAGATATATAGCTAATGCTTTTTATTATGGCCTATTTATTATATTATATCACATAATAATATAATATATGATAATAAATCCTAATACTATGATAAACAATATACCATAAAATATATATGTATATATATATATATATATATATATATATATATATTATATATATATTTATATATATATATGCATATATATTATATATATTGTAATAAATTAATATATATATATATGTATATATATATATATATATATATATATATATATATATATATATATATATATATATATATATATATATATTATAATATATTGTATCTGATACAACGAAAATTAAAAATTGAACCCTCTACCACCCCTTGTCTAGATGAATGGATTTATCGGTAACCTTGGAAACCCTCAAACTATGAATCTTTCCTGTGCCGTTAACAACCGTAAATTTTAAAAAGTAAGTTACTCCAAAATTCGCATGATGAGGAAATGGAATTAATGTCTTTGGTTTAATAACAAAATTAAATTCAGGGGCTTTAGCTTCCATTTCTGAAACATGGTTATCACTGTGTAGCGGTAAAACCATATTTTAAATCTATTAATTTATAATATTAATGCTCTGTAAATTTAAATTTACATAGAGCACTATTGTGTAAAAATAAAAATATCTATAAGAACACCGGATTTTATATCTTACTGTTCTTTCCTTTTTATTTATATATATATATATATATATATATATATATATATATATATATATATATATATATATATATATATATATATATTGTTCTACCAGCAACCCAAATGTCGTAAGACCACGTGGATGCATCCTCGTTCGAAATACTGGCATCTGATCGACTACGTCATCACCAAAAGACGGGACATAAAAGTCATATAGTCATATAGACACAACATGCTATCTGTCGGATCACGCGCTACTTCGAAGTAACGCTACACTACATCTGCAAAAGCGAAGGATTATAAAATCTACAGTGGCCAAGCGCATTAACGTACTGCCTCTTAAATCGACTGAAACGAAAAATTGAGCTCTATGATAAACTTTATGCTGCACCTGAATCTGTAAATATTACCAATGATATCGAATCATCTTGGAAGGCTCTGCGTGATGCAACATATTCTACATCCTTGGATATATATATATATATATATATATATATATATATATATATATATATATATATATATATATATGTATAAAACAGCATTTCCCCTAACGAGGGGTGTTTGATTGATTTGAACCTCAACACTTTCAAATCAATCAAATACCCTTTATTCTACATTCATCACAATCACTTGATAAGATACCAGAATTTTTGAAAAAAAATGTCTATATTTGTATTGATTTTATAACATATTATATGCTATAATTTTTTTTAATAATTAATTATATTTGCTCTACTCTGTAGTGAGCACTCTTTTAAGAAAATATTTGTTGATTATTGGAATTTATTCCGGATACACCAATCCTATATTTGTATATATATATATATATATATATATATATATATATATATATATATATATATATATATATATAGATAGATAGATAGATAGATAGATAGATATAGAAGTTATTTGGTAGTCCTTATGGATAATTCCAAGGAGGATGTAATCCAGAGAGCTCAATATAAAAACAGAGCAAGTATTAATTACATTAAGAAAGTGACAACTTGAAGGGCTCATGAGATTATAATCTATTTCCTTAGTACCGGGATTTTGGACCTAATTCATCAGATCTTCATTTTCATACAAAAATATTGGTGACTAATTTTTCCAGTCTTAAAAACTTATAAGTTATGTTTATAAGGCTGGGAAAATTAGTCACCAATATATTTGTATGAAAAAGGAGATCTGATGAATTAGAACCAAAATCCCGCTCCTAAGGAAAAAAAATCATAATCCAATGAACCCTTAAAGTTGTCTGTTTCTTAATATATATATATATATATATATATATATATATATAAAGAAATATAGTCTTAAAGTCTTGTCTTGGATGACAATATATATATATATATATATATATATATATATATATATATATATATATATTGTCATCCACAGACAGACAGCTCTAGCTAGGATCGAAACACGACTGAATTGGCGTCAGTCGGGTTTCTACCACTAAGACGTTGGCGCACGGCAGGGATTAAGGTGAATTTAAGCGTATTTATTTTTAAATAAACACACATTGACTGAGAGGACTTAATTCAATTTACCGAAGAGTCTTGCATTATTAGCCGTAATAGTCACTGTTTACAAACCCACACTTCCTCCCCAGAAAGCTCAACCGAAATAAATTTTTCAGGAGCATATATATTGTAATCCACAGATTGAGTGTTTCGTTGTATCACAGCTCAATATACACTTGTTTTCAAATACCAACATGTTTCCTTAATACTGCAAAATCCTATTCGAGAGGATATGGAAACATCAGGTAAGAGTTGCTTGCATTCAATTTGATGATAAAAAATCTAACGTAAACTGCTAAAGGGGAGAAAATGTGAAAACGCGTAAAAATGTATTGGCCGGATCTATTTTCACAAAAGTTGCGTGCGCCCAAAAAATTTGTCTCGTATTTCCATTTTCTTTTTCCATTTACAATAGATCAATAAATTCAGGGCCTCTTCTATTCGTCGTGTCTGTTTAGGCTGTTCGCGATATATTCCCTGTTCTTCGTAGACCTTATTAAATTTTATTTTTTTGTCATCTCTTCTAAACCTTCCTCCACCATCTATTTACTCAAGCTCGGTAAGTACCGTAATTTCTCGAAATTTCTCGCATACTGTTAAATTACAGGTGAGAGTAGAGATGCGTATTATAAATAGGCTTAAGCAAAAATATTTTTCTTTATTGATTTATAATACAAAATACGTACTTGTTCTTAAATAAAAAAGATATTATCCCAATTTTCATTTTAAATCCAAGAATAATAATTATAAAATTTTTGTCTATAAATTATGTTTATCAGTAACCGCATTTTTATTTAACGAAAAAAGTTTTAAAAAACCTATAAAAAATGAAAAAATAAAAGATATCAAGTTAACAATTTATTGAAATTTTAATTTCCATCATCATCACCACTTTTTATAATAGAATCAATATATAAATTGTCATTAAACAAATTATCATTCACAATATTATCTTCGTCCTGTTCAAAATTATCTTCGGCTTCGTCATTCTCTTGTCAAAGGATGTCATCTTTAGAGGCATCCATGGCTGTCGTGAGATAACACTTCTTAAATCCTCTTTATAACATCCTCACTGACGAAATCCCAAGATACCTTAATCCTTTTTACAGTAAGTTCCAACTCTGTTGCTTTCCTATTGCCACCAGCAGTAGAAAATTATTTTAGCCGCTTAGTTTCAATTCTGTTCTTAATATCAAGGTCGATAAAATGTCTTCCTAATTATTTTTTTTTGACAAAATTTATAAATGCGTATTATACACTACGACAGATATATTTGTTAATTTTTGGATCATTATTTGGGATGCGTATTATATATGTGTGCTTATTATTTTCGAGAAATTACGGTAGGCTACACATTAATTTCCTCTGTCCCTCTTGCCTTCAAACGTTCTTGTGAGTATCAAATTTTCCTATCCTCCTTTTCTCATTGTGTGTCCTAAAATCTTCAATTCTCTCTTCCTGATATTTGTCAAATTTGTTTCCATTTTCTCAATTATTTCAACGTTATCACATGTACAGTCCAGCAGAATTCTGTAGAAACACATTTCTTTTCCTTCTTGTCTTTACTTCATCTGTGAGATTGTCTAGCATTCACAGCCATATAGGAGGACTGGTATTACATAAAGAGTTCAGTACTGGTTTCTTTGTTTCTAACGATTTTTTTTCAGATTCTTAATAATTTGTTTAGTATTTGGAAGGCATCTTTCGCTATACCAATCCACCTTCGGATTTCGGTGTCACACTTTCCCTTCTCTGTTCAAACATTTCATATATATTTACATTGTTGTACTTGTTTTATTTCAAGCACGAGTATTAAATAAATATTTTTTTGATAAATCTTATAAAAGTTAGAGGGGATGTAAATTCATTATTAACCAATTATTATGTTCATATGATGTGATTCCTTTTCTATGTGCGCTGTCATTTTAGGACATGGTGATCATGACGCTCCACAACTTCCTGTTCTTTGTATCCGTTAACATATTTTAATTTTCCTATATCTCCTAAACCCTGTTCTGCCAGCCATTTACAGAAGCTCGTTTGGTAGGTTATGCGCAGTTTTCTGCTGCCCCCCTTGCTTTTAATATATCCCGTGAGTGTCAAATTTTCCAAGCTTTCTTTCTTCATTATGTCCCCTAGAAATGTTTACTCTGTTTTTACCAAGTGTCATTTTCGTTTCCATATTCACTAATAATTCATTCTTTCTGACGTGTTCAGTCCATTGTATTCTCATCATCCTTCTGTAGAATCACATTCCTATCGCCACCAGTTTCTTCTGCAATTGTCATGACGAATTTATATATATATATATTTCATATTTTAAGAACTCACATCGTCTTAATATATTAGTTTTGGCTTGCGTTGAGAAATTACCGTACAACGTATTGTCATACTAAACAATCAAAACCTATCATTTTTTTTATAAAATTAAAAATTAATTATAAACATTAATTGATTATAAAATGAATTATAAAATTTTTTATAAAATTTTATAAAATTAAAAATAAATTTTTATAAGATTAAAATAAATAGAGTGCTTAATATAATATTAATATAAAAACGGTAACAATATCTGTTGTAAAATAGAATAGGTTGTCTATTTAATTGTTCAGATCATCAACATTGAAAGTTGTGGTTTGATGGGATAAGTATTGACATCAAAATTAGATTCATAGATTTTAGAAATTTTTGAGCATTGTCTGAAAAATGTACAGAGATATCCAATTTTCGCATATTGTTGCTTAAAAACTGAATTCAAAATATTACTATTTCAAGAATACATCCAAATAAAGTTCATATCTTTTTTATTAGATAAATTGAATGGAACATATATTCAAACCTGGATTTTAATTATGAATCACCACAAGCAGAATATGGAGATTTGTTTTAATTGTATTCAATAAGCAAAAGCTATGTAAAAAAATTGTAAAAAGATTATCCAAAAAGTTTACCCAATGAATAAAATATGTTTGATCATTTGTCAGATCATAATTATTAAAACCAAAAGATAGATAAATGCGTATTTAAAACAATGAACACTGCTGAATATAAATTACAAGACAAAATGTTTGCAATTAGCATTGTTTATTGAAAATCGCACTAAAATTAATGCACTGTATAATATATTACATCCTAATACAACTAAATTGTTAAGTATAATTTCCTTTTGATGTAAACGAGATTTTTATTTAATGGCACAAAGATTTAAGCCACATCTAAGCCACGATTGGAAAATTCTACCCCCACTTTAAAACTTGACCTTGTGCCACATCTTTCTGCGTGGGGAAGAGGGTAAATAATTATAATGCTCTGCTATAAGGCATTCACTGATCACTGGAATGAAATTCCAACGCTTCAAATTTGAACCTGAACTTAATCTTATAAACACCTTTTCTAAATGAAAACGATAATGAATTGTAGAAAAGTATTATGTCTCATTAGTTACCATCCAAATTGAGTACAAAATCACGCTTCCAAAAGCAAGATATCCCTTTTGGACAATCCCACCTTATTCTTAATAGTCAATTAATTGTTACCAAGAAGAAAAGTGCTTTGCGACCAAAGGTACGTGCGTATGCAAAATGTTCCACCCGAAAATGCAAAGATTCACCATTGATGAAGAGGGGGGAAAACGCGTTATTATCGAACAGGAATAAGGAAACCTTTACAGCGGTGTTGACAGAATAAGGATTCGATTCCATTAGTTTGGTAACCAAGAAATTGCTGCCAGTTTAACATTCTGGGATTGGCGAAATTTCCTGAATTGATATGACAGTTTGCCAAATTTATACTACAATAATATTGTTTGAATTCTTCAACTTCGTTCTCAAAATTCCTGTTCTGTTTTTAATGCCATATGACGATCAGCCCTAAAGGGGCCTTATTGTTAAATCTCTATCTTTTATTTAATAATTTTGTTTATATTTATTTTTGTCACAGATCCAAGTATTTTAAATGTTTTTATTCGCTTTTAGTTTCACTGTATGGCCTTACAGAAAGACAAATATTTCGTTTTTCTTTTCTTTTTTTTATTTGTTACCATATATGGGATCTGCATCTGGTATCTTGGGCTTTGGAGAAGGACGTGTCAGAATTTGGAAATATAATATATTACTTTCGCTCTTATTCTCAAGAAAAGCTTTCATCAGTTTTCTCTAACTTTGTTTCCACATCTCCAAATAATAACTTAAATACCCGCGAAAAATTAACGGTTATTCTGACGAATCATAATTATGAAATTAATACTATTTACCAATTGCTATTAGGTTAGGACGTCGATTATCGGAAAATAACAAAGTTGCACACTTTGAGATATTTGCATAGGAAAACTAGAACTAACTTCGCCAATCTACGATAATCACTATTAGACGGAACAATGAGGATGAGCTAGCTATCACTGCAGACGTCATTACCAATGCCACAGTTCTCCTACATCATCTAGAATATGCTGCTAACGATGTTGGACTCTATTTTCATGCCTCTAAATCTGAATTCATACGCTTCAACCAACTAAATTCAATACAACTATCTCAGTATCTGTCTATATTTCTGAGATGAGGTCTTATGTACATTATTTACATTATTCGGACTATTGTCCTCATCTTTGTCGCCATATTTATTATGTTTCGGTCGTCGTACGCCCTGGCCTTCTGCAGATGTTTGGAATGTCGAAGTGAACCCTTTATTTGGTTGAACACATATGGAGAGAGAAGGGAGATCACCGCCCTCTGTGGGATCAGGTTGAGATCATAGGAAAGGAAAACCATTTGAAAATCCGTAAACTTAAGGAATCAGCACATATGCTAGGCCACAAAAATCTTCTGAACCGACCAAGCATAGAAAAGAATACAATTAGGTTTATAATAACCAGAAATTCATACACAGATGTCCTCAAGGTACAGTGGATAAAGGCGTTGTTTAGTTCCAGTGACAGGACGCAAAAGTGTGAGTTCAATACCCGGTTAAGGCAGTGTAGAACTTTAAGAGGGAAATTGACAGGAGATAACTGATAACTGACATCCATTAAACATGGCACGTGGAACTAGAACAGTCTACCCCAGTGAGCGAAATAAAGGGTTCCGTTCGATATTCCAAACATTCGGAGCGTACGACGGCCGAAACGTTGTAATAAATATGGCGACAAAGATGAGGACAATAGTCCGAATAATGTAAATAATGTACAACGATCTGAGGTCAATCAATAAAATCTGTCGAAAGCGAAATAGATACTGAAAAGGATGTGAAAATTCACATTGCTAAAACTCAACCGCCTTGGATGAATATATGCAATCCGGAAATCTGATCTAGCAGACAACCACAAACGGAGATTATTTTGCACCACTAGATGCGCTGTTAATATATGGTACAACAACTTGGACATTGACTAAAACACTAGAGGCTACGCTTGATAGTTATTTATTAACCTCTCTTTTAGGCAAAATCCAATTAAAACACAACTCTATGAACGCACTCTTGATATTACTACAATGTTACGCGAACGCAGGACACTGCTGGCAAACAAATTAACAACTCGCGAGTGATGTACTGCTCTGGACACCTAGACATGGCGCAAGACGGACAGGTCGCCCAACAATCATCTACATTTACCGGCTATGATATGACACAGTACGCCACTTTAGTGACCTTCCGACCATGAGAACGTGATGCTTGGCGCGATAGACTCATGAATGTCCGAGATAGCTCGACCGAATATTAAAAATAAATATTTTGGGTTTAATAAATTGCACAATCTTAAAATGAATGTTAGATTGTACAATATCCAGAAAGTAGCCATTTTCAAGTAAAATATTAGTAAAAACAAAAATTCAGAATTTTTTTTTAGAATAGATAATTAGCGGTCGATGAATCAAGGGTTTAATAATTTAAAAAAAAATTGTTATTGACAGGATCAACCAACGAATATAAAAATCATTATTGATTTTTTTCTTTGAACCATTTGGGTTTTACGGTTAATCAAACTTTTTAGTTTATTTAAAGTTAGAAAAATATATATATTTTTAAATTATACGAACTTTTATCTTGGCAATAATAACGTAATGATAGAAATCCTACGAATTAACCCCAAATCTGGGGGAGAAGACGTGGATTACTAATTTCCCGAATGGAATTTACACAGAAGTCATTTTACAGCATCTGGGATTTTCAAGCGGTCACACATCTAGTTACTGACCAGGCTCGACATTCCTTAACTTGGCTGTTTATACGAGGCCTGGTGTTTCAATGTGATATGTTCATAAGCCTTAAAAGCTTGTAAAAGAATAATTACGATACACAGAAAAAAAAGAAATTGACATTTATAACACAATATCAAAAACATCCAAATCAGGCAACGTCGTGTATATTTAAAATTATACAAATATTAGTGAAACCTGTCCTATATTTAAGATAAGTTCTTGATGTTTTTTAATTTTAATTATTTCGCGTATTTTATAAGAAAGCATCGATAAATTGGTTACACTGCTATTGTGTTCTTGTATTTCGATATTACCACTTTACGGTAATGTAAAAAATTTTTTTTCTTTTGCTTTCTTTTCTTGGTATTCTTTTTTGCGGGGTTTTAAACTGACCGTTGTTTTTGCTATTATCAAATTGTGCAAGCCTTTGAAAATATTTAAATATTTGCTAAATTTTATTCTTGCTTTTGGCAATCATTTGATCAGAATTTCTGGATTCGATATTTCGGATTTCGGGATTGCGATATTTATAAATGTTCAAAACTAACGTTGCAAGAACTTTCCATGTTAGATTGATATAATGGGGAACGTAGGCTTTAAGGATTTAACACTCAAAAGATGGTAACGACCATGGAACTCTGTGGAAAACAGTATGTAATCTACAGAACCAGTTTGTGTAAACTGATTACAAGAATGGGAAAAGAGTTATGGCGAATGATAAAATATTACTTGCAGTGATTCCCAATTTTTTTTTTTTTTTTGCTTTTCGCCGCATTTTCGTAATGA
This sequence comes from Acanthosepion esculentum, assembly GCA_964036315.1. NCBI lineage: Eukaryota > Metazoa > Mollusca > Cephalopoda > Sepiida > Sepiidae > Acanthosepion > Acanthosepion esculentum. Next base: position 7,384,362 of record OZ038505.1, read on the forward strand.
AAATTTGCTCGTACCTCACCAAAGTGAAGTACCGGTGAAAAGGGTAAAACATCCCTACGGCAAAGAAGGTCCAGAAAGAGTGTTAAAGGGAGATAACGGCGGATACGCAATCGAGCATATTCATTGATAACTCTCTCCTCAAATTTGCGGAGCCTAGTTATTATATACTTAATGCTTGATATAATGCAAAAATATCTCAGTGATAAAATCGGTCAATAATTATGTATAACTATTTATACGGGGACTAATACATGCGATTGCAAGTAACCAATAATAGTATTTTAAATTTTGAAATCATACTTATATTAATTTTTTATAATGTTTCTAAAGATTTAATTGTCTTTCAATCATTCCGGCTCACCTGCTATCCTCTTCCGCCGCACCTATGAGACGCGCCGTATCGTTTAGGAACCACTGAATTAGAGCAAAAAAAGCAGAAAGTTGTAGATAGATATGAAAGAGCTTGAAATATTAAAAAAGGAAGATGATTCTATATTTCATTCTACGAAGAGAAAAATCGCATTAGACACCATGTCGCCATGCAATTCTTATTTATTTTATTTTATTTTTTTAAGCGTTTCACCCCAAGCAAGGCGGGAAGCCATGAGCACGCAAGCGGTTACAGAGAGTTGGAGCGAGAGCAAATAGGAGTGATAGAGGAAAGGATGAAGAGAACGATAAGGGATAGATCAGGGCATCTGGAGACGTTGATTGACATTACATTTGAATAGAGATTATAGCTATCATCGAAACAGGAAGAGGGGAGGGAGTTCCACAGGCGAGAGGTGCAAGACATGAAGCTATTGGAGTAGAAGAGACGGCTACATTTAACAGTTTCGGCAGTGAAAGGGTGTGAGCGAGATGCCAGCCTAGTAGAACGCTTAAATTCATGAAGTTTGGAAACCAGCGAAAGCAGCTCCTCGGAGCAGTTACCATGAAAGTATTTGTAAATAAGAGAGAGGTGTTGATTGAAAAAGTTTGCGAACTGCACAAAATGGTTGTCTTTTATTGGAAACACGTGATAAATTCTAAACACTTTAAAAAAAGAAACACCGTTTTTAAAAGACCTAAATATATCTGCACAGGTAAAAAAAAACACACTCTCTGGCAGTTCTTAGGAAGAAAATTGGGAAGAGGCGAGTCGCTAAACAAATATTCTCACCTTTATCAATATTAAGACAAAACAATGACAGCAAGCATTTATTCACTTGCCTGAAGAGTCGTTTCTCATTTGTTATGTTCCACAGCACAATATAAGAATAGTAAGAGAGAAGAGACTTTAAATACCAAGCGTAAACCGATGTCTGAACACGGAGAAAAGAGAGTTGGTCTTTAATTTACCCGCTTTTTTTAAAGACATCAGCAAAAAAAAAAAAAAATGAAAACTCTGCGCTGTCGAATAAGATTGTGCATAAAATGCTGTACACACGACTAGTTGCAGATTTGGTCGGCCTCCTCATTTGACTTTTAAATAACTAAAATCCACGCTTTGGAAATCGAATTCCCTGAACGACATGACTTCCATCAACAAAGAGACAATTGGTAAATAATTGTTAGTAGGGAAAACTTTTTATCGCATGGATTGGTCGTTGGTGTAGTTTGGTATTAAACTTAGGTTTGATTACTCGTGTATAAATCCATGTTACAAGACAAACATTTGATTGAAAACCTCGTTGAGTACTAATTGCAACACAGCGGGAAAATTCGGAAAGATCCTAATTTCTCTCATCTCATATTCTTAGCAGAAACATCGAATATTTGGGTAAAATAGGAATCATTCGACATTCATTGATCGAACTATTAATATTACTATCGATTGTCACTTTCTTAAAATATATATATATCAGGTTTATGACGTTTTTGTAACCCTGAGTTCTTGTGTCCTAAATTGATGAACATTTGAAGGGCATTAATTTCTTTTAGTTCTTAGAAAAGTTCACCTCAAACCGAAAATTCGATTTTACCATATAAACAATAATGGCAGAAATTAAAAATATTTCAGAACCTTCATTTTTCAATTCGTTAATGATGCAATTGGATGGCAGTTATGTATTTTAACGCATTTAACAGTTTATAGGTATAGCATAACATAACATACAAACTTAAAACTAAAATAAAATTCTAGAAAGACAGCAGTAAGTTCTAGAATGTTTGTGAAATTTCTAGAAGTCTCCAGAAAGTCATCGTACTTCTATACGATTTTAGAAATTTTCTGCTGGAGGTGTAACTAAAAAAAACTGATTTAAGCATTTCTTCATTATTTTTTAACAAAGTTAATCGAATTATGGCACAGTATATCAATTATTTCACAAAAAGTCATAGCCCTAATATATATATATATATATATACGTTTGAATAATGCACAGATATTATGTCTGCTAATTTTTAACAAGATCCGTTCATACTCACGAATGTTTTTCCGTACGTTTCCTTTATCTGGTCCTCATATTTGGTACGTCAGAAGTATCAATGCTATACTTTCATACGTTCATCCTTTCATGTAGGCTTTCTGCAGTAAACCTTTCCTTTAACTGATTCCAGTGTCTTTTGTATTCCCATTTCATGCCACTTAGTAAAGCAATCCACGGCCACAATATAATATGATCCGTTTAGTGGAACTGCGAAATAATGTGCAGTCTTTATCAAGGTTGTAATTTCGTGGTAGGTGACTTTGCTGCCAGAGCACAACCTCGGCTGGCTTTTACTAATTTTTCAATGTCATGATCCAAGCTATGTATACTGGGCCAAAATCGGTCCAGTATACACAGATTTTTATAAAATATTCATCTTTGAAATTCCCAGATGTCCACTAAGAAATTCATTTGATATCCGCTTTTGTAATGATCTGTATTACTACTTTTGTGCAAACTCCAGTAGTCAGTCACAAGCTTTCAATTTCTTTCTTACTTTCTTTTGGTCTGGTTTTTAATTTTTTTTTAAATAAACATGTCTTGTATTGCATTTACATTTATTTCTCCCAATCAGCCTGTCCTAATTTTTTGGACAGTTGGTATTCCATCCTGAAATCGTGAGATAGTACCTCAGCGTTATAATCTATTCGCTCTATGCGTAGGAATTCCATTTTTGAACCATACATTGATAATAGACGTCGATGATCCGTTTGTAAACGAAAATTCCTTCTGTATAAATCTGTGAAATTTTTTCACTACAAATAGTATTGATGACATCTGTTATTCAATTTGTCTTTGTTTCTGCCGATAGAAGCGAACGCGAAGCGTCTGCGAGACATTTCATGATACTGTCATCATATTTATTATAGAATTGCTTTTTCTATACCATAGTGACTAGTATCTGAAGCCAAAACGATTTCTGCTTTTGGATCGTAATGCACTAATGATACGTCTAACGTTAATATTTTCTTGATTTCTTCAGATGCCTTTTAACACCTATAAGTCCAGTTTCATATGTATGCATATTTTGTTCACCACTTTCTTCCGTATCAGGTGTCAGATTTAGGATTCTCTGACATTCGTCCGATATTTCTTGTAGTGTTAATCTTTCATTCTGTCCAAGTTTCGTTACAATTCTACCGTGTATTTCTGCCTAGACAGAGCTCCGACTGAGTCGTCCTCTGCCCGAAAGCATGACAATCGCGAGCCAGACAGCGAACTGCCAGACCGCAATGGACTGGCATCTAGCACCCTCCCCACAAGGCAGGATGTGGCACAAGACCGATTTTTATTTGGGACAAATCCGACCCCGTATGCTCGGACAAAAATTCCCCGTAGACACCGCATACATGAAGTCGGCTTTGTGTAACTCCACAGACGAGACTCTGCCCTTATGCATAGCCTCGTCTGGCTTCCTCTCTGCAGGCAGAGAGTTCGACAAGACGGTGGCGAACCTAGCAGCGAACTGTCTGGCTGCGAGAGACTTCTACTTACTCCCTTTCAGTTCTTTTTTAAAGGTGTCTTTCCTAGTTCATTTTTGTTACTTAATTACTGCACAACATAATCAGATTTTTTTAGACTGCAGCTCTAAGTGCAACACAGATTGTTCGTTTTTTCATCAATGATTCAGTCAGATCAACAGAGGTAAGTATAAATACTAAAGTTAGCGCACAGCTCATTAGGGCTGCAAAAGTCAAATAAAACAAACGCCACAATAACCCTCGAAAACCACGTGCATTTTTGGGGTATACTTAAGTTCTAACAAAAGTAGTATTCACTCTTAGGTCAGAGAGGGAAGAGTAGATCTTATTATTATTTCTGGATTAGTTTTGCAACTTGCAAATGTACGGTACATAAATATATTAATCACTTCAGTTGTGTATATAAAATTTCGTAGCTTAAGCAATTTTTATATATTATATAAAAGTGCACACAGTTGTAGGGGATTTTTTTATATTACAGCAGTAGTTTATTTTCCCGCTCTTGAGATAATACACACGAAAAAAAAGTTTAGCAGTTGAAGTTTTTTCTCCATTGTCTAGTAATTAACTATTAATTATAAATGAAAAATTTATGTAATTAAATTAGTTGTATTGGGAAAAAAAGTACCTTATTCATTAGTGTTAGTCATAAATAATTTCCTTTTCTATTTATCAGCATTATTTAGAAATAAATCACAATTACATTTCAATTATAAAATTCGCCATTATTTCCAATGAGTTGTTGTTAATTATCCAACCGTTATCCGATACATTTTTGAGTAATATTGCAAAGATTTTGATATGGAAATTATTCAGCAGATTCTTGAATCGTGTTTTCATTAAAAAAAGTATTTTCCTCGTCACAGCCTTTTGCAGTAATCGATAAAAAAAATCTAATCGATTGGTGTAAGAACAGGTGAATATGGCAGGTGGAGTTGAACAGACCAATCGAGTTCCAAGAGTGTTTCCTGTGATATTCTTGCATTTTTCTATTGTCGAGTACAGGACGCATTTCAACGGAACTTAGATGGACATGTTGCAGTATGCAGAAATGCGCAAGCAATGCCTTGAAATAAATGGTGCTCTGAAGATAGCGCATTAACTTTCTTCCATGTGGCTTCCGAATGATTCAATTGGCTCTTTATTGCCATATATTGTGACCATTTACATTAAAGATTATATTTTCTTGATTTCCGATGCAAATCCGCCACATTTCTAAGAGATCTCAATGAAATTCTCTAATTAAACAATTATATTTTATGCTCAATAATTAACGGCCGTATCACGCTAGAACGCCAGTTCTCGTCTAATCCTCGAGGTAAAGAAATGTTTAGCTTGGTTCATTCATAAATTGGTCACAGCTTGAGAATACGAAGTGATGTAAGCCGATGCCAACAGGCATTAAGCCAGCGCGCTTCGCCCATTTTTCAATAATAAAAGGGAAAAATCTGGAGAAGGCCTACGTCCAATAAAGAAACTTCACAAGTAAATTAAGTTGATTGATTTTCCGATGAATCATTATAAAGGCTGTTTAATTAAGACGGATCAAAGTCATCAGTAAATACATCAGTGTTATTGGTGAAAAAATATTTATTTCTCTATTTGGATCATGTTGTTTAAGTCATGGCAATTGTGTGTGAAAAATGATATGGCCTAAATGTCCGCCAAATCTGAAAAAAAAGGAAAAAATTATTAGAAGCTTAAATTTAATTAACATTAAAATCGGTCCAAGTTATTTGGACACCCTTTATGTCTGCAATAAATACAGTATAAAAGGCAAGTCTTTTCTCAGTGTTTTTGGCATTTTAAGCTCACTGAGCCGTAAATTGTAAAAAGATATCTACAATCTTGTTCTTATTCTTCTATATGTCATGTGCCTCCAGAACTTTGGCGATCATGGCTCTCCACAATTACCTATCCTTTATAGTTCTTAATAATTTTGTCTTTTTGTTATCACTCCTAAATCATTCTCTCCCTTCCATTTACTCAACCTAGATACGTAGGTAATGAGTTGGTCTTCACTGTCTCTCTTACCTTCATTCTGTACTGTGAGTATTAAAATTTCCAAGCCCGCTTTCCTCATTATGTGTCCTAGAAATTTAAAATGATTCTTTCTGTATAATTTTCCTCTCTCTTTCCATTTTTTTCTAAAACATTGCTGATATATTTGGTTCATGGTATTCTCAGCAACCTTCTGTAGAACAAAATTTATGTTGTACAACATCTTCATCTGCGAGGAGATTGTCCAGCATTCACTGCCATATAAAAAGTTTGATATTACATAACAGTTCAGTTCTCTTTGTTTCTAACTTTTTTGTTCTTTTTCTTTATACATTACTTAGCTTTTTTAAAGCATCTTTCCCTATAAAAAAAAAAGCGCAATTGGATTGCCGTGTCAGAATTTCCTTTCTGTGGTAAAACATTTCCCAGATATTTAAATTATTGTACTTGTTTGATTTTGGTGTCTCCAATTTGGAATTTCTATGCTGAACTATTCCATTTTGTTAAGAACCATTCATTCTGTCTTGTAACTGATCTTTAGTCCTTTATTCTCCAGTTACTTCGTTACATTCTATAGGAATCCTTGTAGTTTCCATTCTCCGTCTGCTATCAAAACTATATCATTTGCGAGTCTTGCACTGTTAGTTTATGGCCGACAATAATAAATCCTACTACTTACTTGAAATACGCTTTATAAATGTATATAAAACTATATACTCTGTTAGAATGTTGATCAAACAATAGTTCTTATTATCTAACAGTTTTAATGGATAAATGTTACGGCCAGTTCTATGCTAAAAGTTTCTTTTCTTGCAATTCTCCCTTGTGGAATTCTCTTCCAGCTTCTTGCTTTCCAGTTAACTTTGATCTTCAAAACATTTAGATGGAATTTTTCTCCCCTGTCTACTTAATTCCTCTTCTTTTATTGTTCTCTCTCCTTAATAATGTTTCATTTTTCTCATATTCGCTCATAATCGCTAGCCTTCTATGTCATAGTTTCTTTGTTGCATTATTTTGGGTCAGGTAATTAAAACAAATTGGGAGCTAAGTTATTAAGCCTATAGGATTATTCGTCGCTTCTCTCGACTGAATGAAAGGATTTTAACGTGAAAAATTTGACAAACTAAACTATCATAGCTCTCCACAGACGTAATTCCTTTATTTCTGACATCCAATGCTTTTCTTGTGTTTGTGTAAAAGAAAAACCTGAATAAATTAAGATTTGCGAAAAACTAAAATTAGATAGATTAAAATTATAGCGAACACATTATTCTGTTAATTAATCAGTTTCAGAAAAAATTGTTAAAAGAAATAGACCTGAAAATTATTAATAATAAACGATATGCTAACCGAGTGGATAGCAACTTAAATTAAGATGTTAATAAAGTATAATTTAATGAAGATTTACAAATACATACACAGTATATAAATTTTATGTCAACTTATTAAATGCCTCCTCTAAAGTCTCAGCCTTTAAATATGAAGCATTAAGTTATTAGAAATGCTTTGCCATTTAAAAAATTAATGTAATGACTGTCAGATCGTATCCGAATATGCCTCTCTTCTGGAGCGGTTGAACAATCCCTATTGCAGACGTCCGTTCAGACACATTTGTGTTTGTTCAATACTCAAAATGTCCACCTGTGGTTTAAATTACAGCTCTATTTTTCGTACTTAATTACAGTACTTGGAAGAGAGCGGATTATCTAGCGGGATCAACAATCTGTACAAGAAAAGAGCACTCAAACCCTCGGTCAGGATTACTTACTCAACTATCAACGGCTACCAAATATTCCCGTTTACCCAATTTCACTCACACGTCTTAGGTCAACCTGTGGTATGTTTTCAGGCACTTTGCAAAAGGCTCGCACGATGGTATTGCCTCTACAGGCTGACGAATTTAAGAAGTCATGTTCCTGATCTTAGTGCAAATCGAAACCGGTTCTCATGGTTGAAAAACGACATTTCTAACCAATCGGCAACGTGCCCATTCAATTAACATATATTTAAAGAAGACTGAGCCTTTTCTGATAGACACCCTCGTATATCATTGTAATCGCTACTAAATCCACACGTTAGATATAAACAAAAATCAATGTATAAATTAGCCAGTACATGTAACAGACCGAGTAAGTGTCTGAGTAACAGTCCTAGTTGAAGTAGTAAGCGAAGGTATTAAGACATGTCTAGTCTATTTTCAGTTGTAGAAAAACTTTCTCCATATGAAATAAACGCACTTAAACTAAATTATAAAAAGCACTTAAATATATAAATGTTTATAATTTTTTTTGAGTTATTTATTATCCCTTCCCTACTTTTACGTTCATTTTTTTTCGTGGAGAATAATTTTTCAAACTCAAATTGACATCCCACAACTTTCCACTACATGTTCTAGTAATTTCCCGTTGACTTTTCCATGGCATTGAACTCACGGTAATCCTGGGTATGACGATAAAGTACATCCGGCAGGAAAACCTCTTCATAGCTGTTGTTCCTAGTTTCAGACTGACCCGGGGGATAGCACTTGTTGGGATCCCGGCTATGGAGAATTAATAAACTCCCAAGCAAAAGCAAAACAATAGAAGTAAAAAATACATTTTTATTTTAAAAATACAAGCAATATATTTTAATATAACAGAATAACAGCAATATAAAAGGAGAATATAAAATGTTAAACGATTTTTTTTATAAGTAACTTATTTTCTTTCTCTTTTTTAGTCTCGATCAAAGCCAGCTTAGAAAAATAATATAAGATTTAATTATTTTAAACACACATAAATTCATACACACAACACATTTTTCGTTATCCATCTGATGAAGCCATATAGGCGAAATATATTATCGGATATTATTTTTGAAAAATAATTTCATGGTCTTTTTTCTAAATTTCAATAACTTATAACTCTGTCGGGATTACATACCCAAATTTATTAACTATATATATATATATATATATATATATATATATATATATATATATATATATATATATGTATGTATGTAAAATGACCAACACTACATACTTATAGCAAAAGGAACAAAAATACACGTTATCTGTAGCTGGAGCCATAAACTTGTGTTCAAAATATCTAGATTTCGGAATTAAAAAGACCTAGAGGCTGACATGCCGCTAAACAATATTAGCCACAAATTGAACTCATCATTGTTTTTTCCCCTAGTTTGGTAGCAAGACAGGGCTAGAGAGCCGTGTCTACCAGACTATTTAACCTATAGGTATTAGAGAAGAAATGTATTCATGTCTTTCACAAGAGAATAGTGCTAATCTGGAGTTTGAACTCAGATCACAAATTCCAGTTTCTATGCCATGTGATTTATTTCTAAGATGACGTCAAAATTTTCGTTATATTCACAATTTCCTCTTATTTTTATCGCTTAACTACTTTTTTATCTCTGCGTCCCGGTCGACGGACCCCGGCTCAACCGCGCACCTGATCAAATTACCGGTCGAAAATGTATCCGCACAAGTCGCATCCCAAATCAATGACTTCCCCATTTAAAAAGGGGAAATAGTAATGCCATCCGGTCGCTTTCTATCACCACGGTTTAGGCCTACGGGTTCGATTTGCGAAGGAAACCCAGCTGCATCCAAACCTCTTCTGATGATGTCGTTTATTGCTGCAAGCCTTGGAAAACGGCCGGCACTACGACGAATAGAGAGAGGATGCAAACCAAACTCATCGCTGCAAGCCCCACATCTGCATCTGTGACGCTCATATAATTTGAGTTCAAGACGGATCGCGACTCCGACCTGAGTGCACTCATCATCTAGAAGGGTACCGGTTGATGAAGAGGGCACTACGTTGAGCCAGTCGCCACTACTCGGTTGTGAAGCTGATAGTAGACAGGCGAGGCGATGCTGATCCAGGGAGAGCCTCAAATTAGTACAAATGGCCTCGCATTTTATTTTATCCCGGCTTTTTGTTTTGATGTCTCTAGTGGGATAGAAAGTAAATTTGGGGCCCAGACGCTGCAAGCTTGTTCGAAAGAAGTAGCCGAGAAACACTGCGACGATCCACCGACTATCTCATCAATTAATTGGCGACTGGGCGAAAGTGAAGAAAGATCTGCTGGAAGAGCCAATTCTACCGCTGATCGAAGGCCCAGGACTCCAAAACTCAAAGGGAGCTTTGCCAGCCTCCAGCCTGTCTCGTCGAAATTAACGTTGCAAATTAGCTACGCGCATCGCTAAATTGTGATATATATCTCATTTTAAGAAATCCTGTTCGAGGTAGCAAGGGGCACTTCTGAGAGTGTATAGGAACCCCGGTAGCGTCTTCAAGAGAAATATTCTTCTCTTGCTGACAGATTTTCTTTACTCCTGTGGCAGTGGAGACTTCAGGGGTTATTGTCCCTCGTTCGATGACGTTCCTTCGGAGGATTGGCGCGATGATGTGTCGATTAAGGGAGGAGCCTCGCGAAACGTAGCGGCTCTTGCAGCGTGTCTGACTGACGATAGTTCGAGGTAATGCTTTCTCCATCATTGTGGCTGGCAGAGGACAGCAAAAAAAAATTGTTTATAGTTAATTTATTCAAACTTTTTTTCAATAAATAATTTTTATGATTTTTATCGCTTGTATTTTAAGACAAAGATTAGTGAACTGACAATTTGTTCTAAGGTGAAACAAATCCGCACGCTTCTTTTAACCAGCCTGCCATTCGGGAAACAACGAGCATAAATAACTTATGATTTATGGAGTAATATAAAACCTGCACATCATTTAAAACTTCTATCCAATTATTAATCTCCACAATTTCAACCTTTAAATATTTATAATTCGATGCTGTGTTTTAAAAAAAAAATTGTTCACCATTTATTTTTTGATTATTCTAAAAAGATTAGAATAAAAAGCTGAAGAAAAAAGATTTATAAAAAAAAAAACGACATCGAATGATTGTAATAAACTGACAGAGACCAGATTAATGAGTATTTTGTTATGAAACAAGTTGCTTGATTGGCCGAGAAAAGCTTGTGCACACGTCAAAAATCACAAAGCCTTCAAAGGTCAACCTGTTTAGTATAATGCCATGTGCTGATAAGGACGTCTTCACGTGATTGTAGCCAATCGGAATGCTGTCATCAAATAGATGATCACATGACCAAGGCTAAGCTCAAGAGACAAATGTCACGTGCGTATGATTTCATATTGAAGGAGCTAACAATAGAGGAACATAGCCTTGATGATCGGGCGACCGTCGAGACGAAGAACTGTCCGGTCCTGATTCAGACGAGAGACAGCCGACCCCTGATCTTAATGGTCATCCAAGGCTTAGCAGTGGTGAAGAAAGAGAGAATCTGAGATGTGAAGAGAAAACAAAACACGATGCGAAAACACGTTGAACAGAAAGTCCTACGCAATCATTTCTCTATTCATGAGGATCAGTTACTAATATTTTAGGATAAAATGCACACACGCACGAGAATAAAAGCAAAGGAAACTCAAGATATATTAGTAATACAAATACATGACTAACAACTTCGGTGAGGAGAAGATTTATCTTTATAATATATAAATAGGGTATAACAAAAGTTTACTTTAACGGTTACTGAAGAGATTTTCATATATATATATATATATATATATATATATATATATATATATATATATGGTAGTACTCGTTTGGAAAAACCTCGGATAACACAACTTGCAGTAGAACAAATTGGCACCCGAGAAAAAATTGGAAATAAAAAAAAAAACCAAGAACATTAAAACAAGACGAAACAAACGTCAAGTGTTTATGCTCCAAGTCCAAAGAAAAAAAAAAAAACGAGTAAAAATACAACGACGTAGAGGGCTCAATACGCTAAGTAGAGCGATAAACTAGAAGAATCCTAACGGGCCAGGCAAATCTACCTAGGTTTTACCTAAACGGATCTTCAGTGTAAAGCCGGCTAAATAACCATAATCACGTGACAAAAAGAAATATGGTTGTGGTTTTATTTGGTTTTATCAATAAATACTGTTCCGTATTTTTTTTCCTTTTCCTACGTAGGTTTGCATGGCTCCTTAGGATTATTCTAGTGTATATATAAGGAGGCACGGTGGAGTAATGGATAACGGCTTGGATGGAGGAATCGGAGAGCCGAGTTCGAATCCCAGTCGATTCCATTACATTCTCTTACGTGCTAATACCCTTGGGAAAGGTGTGAATCCTCTTCTTCTCCCTCCAACTATGGGTAAATAGCAGGACAGACTGGCTTCTATAGCCTTGGATGACAACTGGTCTAGGAGAAGGACAACTCTAAATTCATAACCTGCGGAGGTGCGTTTGGGGACCTTGTGGCATCCGTTGCACCAGGTCCCTCCAAAAAGTGTGGATGGCCCTGCACAAAGCCTGTGTGACTGTCGGGCTTTCAGTTTCTGTCTGTCTGTCTGTCTGACCCTCATACGTCGAGTTCGACGCGAGAGCGATAATATATATATATTATGAAATGGACGGAGTCCGACAATTATTTTAAGACATTTTTATGTTTAACATTCTTTTTATACTTACAAGTATTTAAGTAAATGCTCTGTTTATAATAAAATGGCCGAGAAATTTTCATAGAAAATGTCTGAATGGCCGAGAAATTTTCATAGAAAATGTTCGTGCTCCGACAGGATTCGAACCCGTATCCTATACGGAACCGTCATATAGCCTGACATGCCTTTTAACCGATTCGGCCACAGAGGATCGTTTGGTTGGCAAGGTCGAATTTCCTGCTTATAAACTTCAATCTTCCATGAATCTTTCACGTACGTTCATATCTGCTCATGGCGTATCAAATGTAAACAAATGACGTCACACATTATGAAATGGAAAAAGTTTGACAATTATTTAAAGAATAAAAATTAAAAAGAATGGTAAACATAAAAATGTCTTAAATTACAGAACTCTATTATTTGCTTCTAATGGGAATTGCCTGATTTTTCAGTCTTTGTTAATCATTTGGAAAGCATATTTTTTCTATTCTAATGCGCCTTCTGTTACATTTTGCGTTTTTCACACTTCCCGGACTCTTACCTTTCTTCATTGCTTGATTGCGTTGTCGTAGATTGTATGTTTTGATATCCTTCATACTAATGAATATATTTGCATCTCGGAGACCTGGCAGATATATTTTTGTATCTGTCATCAACACGAGGGGGTCTGCGTTTTTTATCTCGTTAAGATTGCAACTGCCAATGACAAATCCTGAAAGGAAATGTACTTTATTAGAGGTTAAATAAATCCCGTGAGAAAAAAATTCTTGATTTCTGACCGTTTCTAAATTTTTCATCTGCATAGTTCCATAAGATGACTATAATTCTGAGTATGACTCACGTACAAGCGTGTTGTAACCACAAAGCGATTTTTGCCTAAATGATAACAGGCACAACATGATGGAAATATAAAACTGATATTTATTAACTGATTGTTATCTACGTCTTATTAACCTTTTACTCTCTATTTAAAGCCAGAAAATATTTTAGATTGTAAGTATTTTTTTTTTTAGATAATAATGATTAAATCATACAAGACTTACTAATAACCCATAGGTAGGTGGGTAAGAGGTAGATTCTTACTTTTCGCAAGGTTATTTGTGCGTAATTGAATAAAACGAACCCAACGGGTTTGAAATTCGGCTCTCTGATGAAGCGTCCTGAGTACGACGATAAACTACGTCTGACAGCAAAGCCTCTGATCAGAATGTTTTGAGTGGGGTACAGCCACCACTTAATTGCTGGTGTTTCCAGGTCCAAGCTAACTCGAGTTGTTAGTACCTTTTAGGGTCCAAGCTATGGGCAAATAGTTAAACTTCCGAAATGGGGTCAAAACTTTATGAAAGTTTAAAAAATAGGTTTTAATACCAGAAGTAATTTTTGTAAAAAAACATATGACCAGCAATACATATTGGAAAAAATAATTACCAGCTATAAATTTAAAAAAATAATTACCAGCTATAAAATTTAAAAAATAATTACCAGCTATAAATTTTAAAAAATAATTACCAGCTATAAAATTTTAAAAATAATTACCAGCTATAAATTTTAAAAAAATAATTACCAGCTATAAATTTAAAAAAATAATTACCAGCTATAAATTTTTAAAAATAATTACCAGCTATAAATTTTAAAAAATAATTACCAGCTATAAAATTTAAAAAATAATTACCAGCTATAAATTTAAAAAAATAATTACCAGGTATAAATTTTAAAAAATAATTACCAGCTATAAATTTTAAAAAATAATTACCAGCTATAAAATTTTAAAAATAATTACCAGCTATAAATTTTAAAAAATAATTACCAGCTATAAAATTTAAAAAATAATTACCAGCTATAAATTTAAAAAAATAATTACCAGCTATAAATTTAAAAAAAATAATTACCAGGTATAAATTAAAAAAAATAATTACCAGCTATAAATTTAAAAAAATATATATATAGATTTTTGAAGAAAAATTTTTTTATCAGTCATAAAAAATTGTTGGTATAAAATAACACATTGTGGTTGATATGCCGTAAACCAAACCAAACCAAACCTCTCTGATGAAAAATTCTAAGCCATTATACATTATACCAGCCTCACATCCAAATTGACATCATCTGAACAATCTCGACTTTGCTTAGCTTCAGTGATTGTTCTGGAACTTTTGTTTCAAAGTGCTGTGGCCATAAGACATAAGGAACTATACTTACAGGAGAAAAAAACACTATGTGACGTCTATAGATATACTGATTAACGAGAGGGCATTGTCAGTACGTGGTTCGCGTGTTAAACAGTTATAAGTAAATATATTTCACGTTCAGATCTCCCAAGCAAAAGTTTGCCTAAATTCGGTTATTGTACGGGAATTGGTGTTTGAACGTGATGTAACCGTAACTCGGAAAATACAGAAAGTGAAAGAGAAACGGAAAATCACCAATGTTTTTTTTTTCGAGAAACAGATTCGTTTTGTTGTTACTTCGTTTTATTATTTGAATGCTGTGTCTACTTCTCATTAACTTTTGAAATGTGTCCGTCTTTGCAGTCTCGCTCTGAGACGCACAAATGGCGTGGGCTCTTCGTATAAGTAAATATGAAGAAATTTGATAAAAAATAAGAAGAGAAAATGGATCAATGTTGTAAGAGATGAAAAGAGACATAGTGAAAATTGCAAAGGTAAATAAGTTATTGCTGTAAACATGATAGTGAATGAAAACAGACATAATTGTGTTAGTAGTAGTTATAAGAAAAGCATTAGAATTAGTAATCGACGTCGTCAGATTAATAACAGTACTAGTAGGGTTAGTATCACCAGTAGTTATAAATACAAGAAAGTATAAAATAAATCTGTTTGCTGAATAACAAATTCGCTTATTTTATTTGAATGTTTTTCATTGTGCCTTACGTTTGAGATGTCAAAGTTTGTTATACGTTTGAATTCCAAGCTTCTGTTGACAATCAATTTGTGTCGTCCATATAAAAAGGACGAGACGTGACGAGGTTTCGAACGGACAAATAAAGGGTAACGAGACTGAAATCAAGAAAGCGACTCCGCCTTTGATTACAGTGATCGCCAGATAGATAGATAGATAGATAGATAGATAGATAGATAGAGAGAGAGAAAGATGTGAGTAGGCAATTAGACATTTAGAGGAATTGAGAATTTTTTGTGAAACTTCCTTCCCTCAAACCCAATTCGCATTAGTATTCTTAACCTATGTTTGTAGACACGCAACCACACAGACGCACAGACACGCACACACATAAAAACACACAAACATACACACACTATCTCTTTCTCACGCATAAAAACACACACACACACACACACACACACACACACACACACACACACACACACACACATATATATATATATATATATATATATATATATATATATATATATATATGTGTATGTATATTATTTACATTATTCGGACTATTGTCTTCATCTTTGTCGTCATGTTTATCACAATATTTCGGTCGTAGTACGCTCCGGCTTTCTCCAGGTGGTTGGAATGTCGAACTGAACCCTTTATTTCGCTTACTGGCGTCATCTGTTCTAGTTCCACGTGCCATGTCCAATGGATGTCAGTTATCTCCAGTTAATTCCCCTCACTGCACTGTCTTAACCAGGTATTGAACTAACAATCTTTGGGGCCTGTCACTGAATCTAACTAACACCTTTATCCACTGTGCCATGTGTCTTTGAGAGGAGAACTAACAGGAGAAAACTGACATCAATTTGGCATGGCACGTGGAACTAGAACAGTCTAGGCCAGTGAGCGAAATAAAGGGTTCAGTTCGAATTTCAAACCACCTGAAGAAGGCCGGAGCGTACAACGGCCGAAACGTTGTGATAATCATGGTAACAAAGATGAAGACAATAATTCGAAAAATGTAAATAGTGTACATAATACCACATCTAAGAAATGTAGACAGACATATATATATATATATATATATATATATATATATATATATATATATATATATATATATATATATATATACAAAAGTAAACATATAAATTTGCATGTGGGAAATATACATAAGAAATGAAATAAATAAACAGATACATTGAAGGAAATTAAATGAAACCGGCTGAGTTAAAAATCGCTAAACAACAGCTTCCAAGTTTCAACACTAAGGTGTGCCTCTTCAGGCGATGTTAAATTACGGGTCTGAATCAACTAAATTAAGTGCTACAGACAGTGGAATTATAATCCAATTGTTTTATCTCATACTTGTTCTTATATATATATATATATATATATATATATATATATAAAATATATATATATATATATATATATATATATATATATATATATATATA
The DNA here is from genome assembly GCA_964036315.1 of Acanthosepion esculentum. Classification (NCBI taxonomy): domain Eukaryota; kingdom Metazoa; phylum Mollusca; class Cephalopoda; order Sepiida; family Sepiidae; genus Acanthosepion; species Acanthosepion esculentum. The sequence continues at coordinate 7,401,065 of OZ038505.1, forward strand.
TGTAGATAGATAGATAGATAGATATATAGATAGATAGATAAGAATAAATGACCAATAGGTAAAAGTAAAGTATCACCCCAAATTTGCCCCCCACCCAAATTAAACTAAGAAATTGAGCATTGAAAATATCATTGAGAACCGACCACTCTTGCCGATAACGAAACAAAAACTCTCACCCGTAAAACTAAATCACACAGACAATTGGACAGATGACTATATATATATATATATATATATATATATATATATATATATATATATATATATATATATATATATATATATATATATAGTGGTTGGACAAAATAATTGGAACACTTGTTAAATTCAAAGAAAATTTAATTAATATGGAGTTAGTCTTCCTTTAGCCTCACAGACAGCTTTAATAATCTAGGAATTGAGTCATACAGATTCCTGACTTCATCCAGAGGAATTGTTAGTCATTCTTCCATCAAAATCTTCCCCAGCTCTTTACGACACGACGGTGCAGGATAGAGACTCCTAACTTGTTTCTCCAAAATGCACCACAAATGTTCAATAATATTGATATCTTGAGATTAGGGATGCCACTCCATGTGTTCTAGCTCACTTTCCTCCTCTTCATACCAATTCTTAAGCACTCGAGCCGTATGTATTGAAGCATTATCTTCTTGGAAGATGCAGTCACCATCAGGGAATAAAGTCTTGGCTGTTGGATGAACATGATCTCCCAAAATGTTCAGCTAATCTTTGCTATTGACTCTAGGCAGGGCAACTATTGGACTGAGCCATTTCCATGATATGGCGGCCCAAACTATCACTGATCCACCTCCATGCTTCACTGTTGGAAGAAGGCAGTCGGGATTGTAAGCTTCTTTGGGCTGCCTCCACGCATAAACTCGCTCTGAAGTTGGTAAAAGAGAAGAACTGGACTTGTTTGAGAATATGACTTGCTTCCATTGGTCTGCAGACCAGGCATTGTGATCTCTGCACCATTTCAACCTCTTTTGAAGATTGCGAGTGGAGAGAAGAGGTTTCCTCACAGCGGCTCTTCCATGATATGCAGTCTTATGGAGCTTACGGTGAACAGATATATTTACCAGATATGCACAAACATATCAGCAAAATCGCCATCGGCTTGAAACACGGCTTCGGAATCTCCTGCAGCTCTTCTGGACGATTTCCTTGTTCAAGTTGTAGAATGCTGTCATAAACCTTGCCTTGCGTTTACATTTGGTGTTAAAAGAAGTTTTGTTGGTCTCTCATTCAACGGCGCCCAACACATAATAATCAACGCTGGTGCATTAGAGTGGCCAGATAAAAGGGATGATGTGTTCGCAGAAATTGTTTGACAGCCATGACTGTGTGCTCCTGCTTGTGTGACATTTTGCAGAGTCATGTTGCCAGACATAGTGTCTTACGGCAACCACCTTCTTCGGCGAGGGCAGCACGACCTCCTCAAGGCACTTGATGTACGCCTCCGTGTTGAGTCCGAGACCCTCTGGGAAGATGAATAACGTAGCAATCACTTGTGATCACTCCAAACAATTTGGTCATCACCAAAAGACCCTATCCAACTCTTTCCAAAACCCTTTAAAACTGTCCTCAGATTGTCATTCAAACGCTCTGCATTGTTTGTATTTGAGTTTCCGGCGTGCATGCCAAGCCGTGCAGCACGCCGATTCCAAATTTCTGGCCGACTGAATTGTGTCAAGGTGCTCTGTTTCTTATAGAGTGTATCCAACTAACCCCATTATACTGTGCATTCGACAAAATGAAAAAAAAAACAACGCGCAGAAAATGGCGACAATTTACCCAGCATGACCTGTATTCGGTAAATCATGAGATATCCGAGATAGGAGCGATGTCTATCGTATTAAAGTCAAACAAAAAATGCAAATAAAATGAAATATGCAAATGTGTAGTTACTTTTTTGGAGGGATCTGGACTTGAAATATATTTCATTCATATATTTCTTTACTAGCGAATCAGTGCACTCTCATATCACTTTGAAATACCGGTTCCCGTATGATCACAGTACTTAGATAAGATATCACTTGGGAATTCCAGATGTTCTAAGCGATATAGATAGATGTAGATATGCGAGTAATGGATTGGATCGGAATTGTTAATCGCATAGTTGTGTTCTTCTTTCTTTTGGTTTCATTACGCCTAATTAACCACTTCAGCTATGGTTTAATTCGTAAGACTTGTATCAGTATACCATTATTATCTTAAAAAAATAAAACAAAATAAATTCTTACAATCTCAAAAGAATATTCTTGCTTTAAATAACAATCAAAATGTTGATAAGCCATAGAAAACGAATGAATCAATCAACTTTTCCGGAAACAAAACGGGTATCAAATAAAACGGTATATATAAAATAAAACGGGGATCAAATATATAAAATAAAACAGTATCAAATATATAAAATAAAACGGGTATCAAATATATAAAATAAAACGGTATCAAATATATAAAATAAAACGGGTATCAAATATATAAAATAAAAAGGGGATCAAATATATAAAATAAAACGGGTATCAAATATATAAAATGAAAAGGTTATCAAATATATAAAATAAAACAGTGTCAAATATATAAAATAAAACGGGTATCAAATATATAAAATAAAACAGTATCAAATATATAAAATAAAACAGTATCAAATATATAAATAAAACGGGTATCAAATATATAAAATAAAACTGTATCAAATATATAAAATAAAACTGGTATCAAATATATAAATTAAAACGGGTATCAAATATAAAATAAAACGTATGAAACGATATCATGTGTTTAAATGCCACCTACAGAAAATAAACGTAACAAACTTTTCATCCAACCCAATATATTTACATTCCGACTATTTTCTTGGATCGAGACGGTCAATATTTCCCGACCATATTAAAGTTTTCCTTGGATTGTTATGTTTTAAATAGCAGAGTAGATTATGCTCTTTGGTTTTCTAACCAAACAGAAAAAATATTAATTTGAAAAACTGAAGAACGCAGTGCTAACCACTGCACTATTTTTCACACGAACGCTTGGCAATTTATATTCAATGTCGCGTCACTAAATTCCTAATGAAGAAACACATATATCTCCATCCAACGGGTCCCCTCCTACAGTCTTTCACCGACTGGACATATAAGACCCTACTTGATTTTTTCCTTCTCTCACACATCAATTTATCCACAGACCGGGAAAATCTGCTTGCACGTTCACCCTGGACAGAATTAAAATCAATGTTACAGCAATAAAAGTAATACGAATACGATTTTCAATAAATTTGATATTATATTCAGTGGGGTTCTAATTCAGACCTAATATTCTATCTAGTAGTAAGTAGTTGGCACATAAGTGTTTTCGCACCACCGAAAAATTGCTACCGGCGTGACTGTCTCATCATAAGCTGGAGTCTTATAAAAGCCTGGAGATGAAACCTTTTTACTTCCGACCATGTATTACTTGATCTCACAAGTTTTCATTTGTTTAATTGTTATTTTCTTACTATTCGGTCAGTTGCGTTGCTGTTTTGAAGAACACACTTCAAAGATTTTACCTTCCAATCTTAAAACAGCCCCGCTATCATTATTTAGGATACACGACTTCGTTGGTGTTCAATCGATCGAGTTTGCAGATATATTGTGTCCCAGCTGAAAAGGAAATAAACTGAATATTTTTAAAACTACTAGGACTTCTGCAAGATATCCATGTATGTTAATTCAAGCTGTATCTTGGTGAGATCGCCTTTGGAACCTTCCACAAACAGACATTTATTTCTATATTTACTATATCTCCACCCAAGAGAAGGCCCAATAACCGCCGAGGAAAGAGGATTCATAGATAAGGATTTTGTATGAACGGAGGACGAGGTAGAAAGTACTGATTATGTAATATCTATAACAACTGATACTAAACTTGAAGAGTAGTTCTCAGGGGAAAAAAATCCCAGGAGTTTGTTTCATAAAGTAGTTGATCTTGGGAATACGACGTCAGAATGAAACTTATTTCTTACCATATTAATACAATAGGAAATAGGTTGGTTTACCATTTGGTATTTGGTTTGGATCTCAGTGTCTGAACTGGTAGATAGTGAATGCAGATCGTCACAACATTTTGGCATAGAAGTAACGCTATTTAGCGATAGGTCTGAGTCTGTGAGAGAGGGCTTAGTGTGAAAAATAATTCATCTCCTACTAGTCAGCGTAAACAATTTTAACCGTGTCAAAACTGAAACGTGAACAACCCAGCTATATTTCTTGTCTTATCTGACCCTTGTAACGATGAAGCGTGTCAGATGAATTCAGGTACTTCCCAGGCCGGTGATTATTTTTCCGGCGACTTTTGCGATGGATCTTATATTTGAGTTGCACTTGAAGTTTGAAAAAAAATTAAATGGCGCAGCGAACCGTGGATTACAGTCTACAATGGCGGCTAGCTAATCCGTATTGCAGGCATTTTTTTTTATTTTTCAACACCCACATAGCCCACCTGTGGTTTATACTGCAACTACGCTGAGCTGACCTTAGTTACAGTTTCTGGGAGAGAGCGCGTTATCTAGCGTGATCAGCAGTCTGAAAAAGTCTAGCACGCTCGGTCACGATGACTTGTGACTTCGTGCTAATTCGATCACGATGATTGGGACTTTCTGCTAGCACAACCAAGGGTTCCGTCTACCCAATTTCACTCACAAGTTTCAGGCAATTTCCAAAGGTGTCGCACGCTGGGCTCGTCTCCTCTATACCGATAGCACCAAAAAGATACCCTCCTGACAAATCGACTATGGTGAGATTGCGAACCCGTCTATCGATGTCAGAAAGCGAACATTCTAACCACTCAGCCATTACTTGAAGTCTGCGATGAGCAAGAAATCTTATTCAGAAAGCAAAAATTCATTGTCACTATTGCGAATTTTTTGTCAACTTTGTGATGATGATAAATTACTAGATTGATTTCTGAAGTATTGAAAGTCCACAATCAGTTTTTGTTTTTCCACTATTGTGCTGTTAGAGCTAGGTCAGATGTGAGATTGATGAGGAATTCCCAGTCTCCAAGAAAGAACCAGAAACACATTCTGAATAGGCAGATACATGAGAGTAAAGCCTATAGTGGTCGAATCACGGGACAAGGCAAAAATTGGTGTGCAAAAAGTTTGGAAGAATTCGTAATCGTCGGAAGTTTCAGGATGTTAGAAATTTATTTTGCAGATGTTTATATCAAATTCGAAGTTCTATTTCCGAACTCATTCTGATTGTTTCCTACATTCTCGTTCAGAAGAAACAGAGTTGGGTCGCAAATGGACATTTCGAATTTCCCTTACCTTTCCCAAGTTCAAAATATTATTTGAATCTGAAATTAAACAGGATTTCAGCCCTCGTCGAACATTTTCAAACAACAAGTATTTGTCGCATTATAATCTTTTGAAGCTAATTCCAACTCCCACATATTTAATCATTTATTTTTAGAAGATCGGTTTGGGATGGTTTATTTTTCTTCTTGTATTTATCAGAAATGCCATTTGAAATCATATTGAAATGACAAGGCTGACAGATGTAACTTGACAGTTATTTTTTTAAAAAATGACCTGTATAAAATGGATTTTTTGGTCATATAACAAAATGTCAGTCAAATTAGCACAACTCTTCTCATATGCGGTATGCTTTTCGTATTTAACTGCTCAAAATCATATAACGCTAATAAAAATATTCGAGACATTTTTTTTTAATTTATTTTTGTCTAAGTTCCCAAAAACAATTAAAATCTGCAAAACGTAACAACATTGTTCTCGGGAGGATAAGTTAAAGGTCCTCAGTTTCTTTCATACATTAAATTGCGCATTACTTGTTTTGGCCTCATATGGTGGACACCAAAGAGCAATCCGACGTAGTGTAATCGTCATCAAGCTTGTCTTGCTACGTTACGACAGAATAGTGAGTTCGAATCTCACTGGGAGCTCCTTACTTTCGGCCTAGCGCCACATCTAAACTACTCTTTGAAAATCATCTTGACATTTCGACGTGCTTTTTTTATATATGTTATAGACAAAAAAAAATTAGGAAAATATATTTCTATAGTAAAAATACCAGAAATACATTTTCATAAAACAACAACAGTACATTTTCTAGTGAAATCACATGCAATACAAACCAACAATACATTTTTGTAGCGAAATTAGAAGCAATACATTGCGAACAATACATTTTTGTAACGAAATTGGAAGCCATACATTACCAAAAATGCATTTTTGTAGTGGACGTAGAAACAATTTATTACTAAAAATACAGTTGTATTTTGCAAACTTTGAGTAGCACGAGAGGATATTAATGGAAATTGTCAGACAGAAAAATGATCTCTTCTTCTTCATCTTTATGTGTCGGGTTCCCTCAAGACGTAAGATACCATGGCTCCCCACACCTTACTGTTCCTTGTAACTATTAATAAACTTAGTGTTTCTGTTATTTCTCTTAAGTCCTGTTCTGCCATCCATTTATTCAAGCTACGCGTTGTTGTTCTCTGATCCACTTATCCTCTGTCTCGTCAGTATCATATTTTCCGAGCTATCTTTCCTCATTATGCGCCCCAGAAACTTCAACTGTTTCTTCTTGATCTTAAGTATCTGTCTCTCTTTTGTTTCCATTTTCTACAGAACTTCGCTGTTGCTTACATGTTCGGTCCACGGTATCCTCAATCTCTTTCTGTAGAAATAGATTTTTATTGCGTCAAGTCTCCTCTTCATCTTTGTGGAGATGGTCTCTCATTCACATAGCAGTTTAGTACATTTTCCTTGTTTCTAGCTAAATTTTCCTATTTCTTAGTACTCTAACGAGATTTTGGAATGCTTCCTTGGCTATCCCAACATGCCTTCGCATTTCAGTGTTACACTTTCCGTCATCTGTTAAAACAGTTCCCAGATATTTAAATTCCTGCACTTGTTCGAATTTCGCATCTCCAATTTGCAATTCGCACCTTGGACCCACCCTTTTTCCTGACATCCACGCATTCTGTCTTCTTTCGTTTAAATACCAATAAAATGGTTTAAACAATGTTTTGGCTATAAATGATATTATTCGTCGGCTCCTTCACAAACACCATAGGCGTGCAAGTAATGTAAACTGTAGCGCTCCCAACACCATGGTGCCTGTGTATTGCAGGTGATGTGAGCGACCAGGATAGAGAATACACCTTCCAGGATAGATTTCCCCAGGTTCACGTCTCACATGCAAACATCCATTATTGACCTACTGTCAGAATTTAACGCTACGGAGCATTATATTGGAATGGGTAAGTTCATTTGTTCAGTGTTGCAAGCAACAGAAGACCCACTAATGCGTCACTTGGAGTATGCTAAGCAATTATCCTAAAGGGCCATGCAGACCCTCGAAAATCAACAATCTGACCCTCTAAAACTATTCTAATAGAATAAAAAGACTGGGTTTCCGTATCCTGATATTTGCTTCTCTCGGACTCTTCTTAAATCATATCGCATAGTGTGTCAATGTTAGGCACTATTCAATGGTATTACATCACAAGATGGCCGACAACAGCGAAAATATAATCAGAATATTTGCACCACTTAGGTCATAAGTGACGTCGTTGTTCAGAATGTTGGAATTGTATTTTCCATCATTATAAATAAATAATTAATTAAGTTTCCGGATAACGGATTGGTTTTAATAAACACAATCATAATCTATAATGATAAATGAATAAAAAATAAAATAAAAATAATAGGCTTTCGTATTCAATTAGTATAAAGCAAGTCAAAAAAGCTGTTGCTTTGTGGAAAAATTCCCTGTTTGATATTTGTCTATATTTCTGAGATGAGGTATTATGCACATTATTTACATTATTCGGACTATTGTCCTCATCTATGTCGCCATATTTATTAAAACGTTTCGGCCGTTGTACGCTCCGGCCTTCTTCAGGTGTTGGGAATGTCGAACTGAACCCTGAAGGCAGTGGAGAACTTTCAGAGGGAAAAATTAACAGAAGATAACTGATAACTGACATCCATTAAACATGGCAAGTGGAACTAGAACAGTCTACCCCAGTGAGCGAAATAAAGGGTTCAGTTCGACATTCCAAACACCTGAAGAAGGCCGGAGCGTACAACGGCCGAAACTTTGTAAATAATGTTCCCTGTAGGATGTTATTACAATCATTACAAACTGGACTTTTTCAAGTCTGGCATTAAACGTTATATTTTCTTGACTTTCTTACGTCCGTCATGGGTATGACAATAAACTACGTCCGCGTCCCGGGTATGACAATAAACAACGTCCGCGTCCCGGGTATGACAATAAACAACGTCCGCGTCCAGGGTATGACAATAAACAACGTCCGCGTCCCGGGTATGACAATAAACAACATCCGCGTCCTGAGTAAGACAATAAACTACGTCCGACAACAAGGCCTCTGAACAAGAGGTTTTGAGGAGCGTGGAACCACCTCTTAATAGCTGGTGATCATCCCAGGTCCACCAGACCCGAGGTGCTAACACCTGTTAGGGCCCCAGATATGGGCAAATAGTTAAACCCAAACTGGGATCAAAAGACTATGAAAGTGTAAAAATAGGTTTTAATACTAGAAATACTTTGTAAAAAAATTATTACCAGCAATAATTTTTGAAGAAAACATTATTACCAGCAATACATTTAAAAAAATATTATTAGCTATAGATTTTTGAAAAAAATATTACCAGCTATCTATATTTTTGAAAAATATTACCAGCAATAGTTATTTGAAGAAAGCAAATATTAACAGAAATAGATTTTTGAAGGAAAAAAAATATTACCAGCAATATATTTTTTGGAAAAAAAATATTACCAGCAATAAAAGTTTTATCGGCATTAAATAACACAGTGAGGTTGATATGCCGTAAAACAAAACAAACAAAATAAACTTTCTTACACTGATATAATACTACACCTTGAGTGGCGCTTGGACTTTGTACTGGGTGAACATTTGCATAAAAATCGTAAATATATAGTAAAAAGTAAATAATAAAAATATTAAGTAAATCAATAAATAAATATTTTGATAAATAATAAATAAAATTTAAATAAAGAATAGCAAATGAAATAATAAAAGAAATTAATAAATACTAATTAAAAATTAAATAAAAATGAATAAATATTAAACAAACATAAGAATTACAGATAATAAAATAATAAATAATACAGTAAATTCAGGAATAAAAAGTAATAATGAATAAATAGGTAGATACAGTAATGAGAAATTAATAAAAATGGATAAAAAATAAATTATAATAAGAATTAATAATAAATGATAAATAAAATAAGATATAGATAATAATTAAAAAATAATCACAAATAATAAAATAAATGAAAAAATATTACCAAATATAAACTAAATAATAGAAAAATTAATTAAATTAAAAATAAATAAGAGCGAATAGTTAATTAGGGATAAAAGCTAAACAATAATAAAAACATAAAATGAGAAATAAAATAAAGATGGATTTTTTACGGTTTATCGCACTTCATTGCGTTATTTAATGCTGGAATATGTTTTGGGGTTGCAAGTATAATTCCTATTTTCGAGTGAATTTTTTTCAACTATATTTAGGAGATAATAATCTGCTTTCAGACATAAGTCCTACTATTTAACCCATAGATGAGGGTCCGGTAGTAAAAAGAGGTGCCAAGGGTTTTTCCGTGTAAGTGAATATAGCGAAACCGATTGGAATTAATTCCGCGTTGTTATGCTTTACGCCGGACACGCATCCAAGCTTACATCAAGTGGTATTACTAAGCGGTCACCCATCTAAATATTGACGAAGCTCGACGCTGATCGAACGAGAACCGGTGTTTCAACGTGATATAGGCTGTAAACCAAATTCAATAAGAAATAGAAATGTAATTAAATCAAATAATTAAATAAAAAAATAAGAGTATAAAATGATATTAAATAAAAATAAAGTAATATTGTAAACGCAGAAAATAAGGCCGTAGTTTATTTGTTGATGATTTGAAAATCATTTTCACCCAAGCAAGACAGTAAAGCCACTAAGACACAAGGCGTTATTGATTGTGAAAGAATGAGAAAAATGTTTTTTTTTAAATAACTATTTAAAAGAGAGAGGAAAATAAAAGAAGAATAACCAAGAAGAGATTAGATAATGATTAATATTGAATTTAAATTTTTGAAGTTCAAGGTGCTGGAAAGCATGGAGCTGGAAGAGAGTACCACAAACGCAAAGTGCGTGAGATGAAAATGTTAGCACATAACGTACGGTTGTCGCTAAACAATTTAACTGTGAAGTAATGATATCTTATTGCAAATCATGTACTGCCGTTAAATTCATAAAGTCTAGACATCAATTATCATAAAGGTAGACATAGAAAAAGCAGACGGAAGATATAATATGGCGTTCAGAATGCTAATGGAGCCGAGATGACAGAACAGGAACAATAATATTGCGAATTCTTCTTTGGATTTTATCAAGAATCTCTAAATACATAGTAGGAGCACAGGATCAGATGCGACAATAATATTCAAAACAAGGACGTTTGGTATAATTATAAATATGTAAGATAGATTCTGTAAAGTAAAGTCGTTTACCTCGGCAAAGGAAACCAAATCGCTTAGCAGCAGCCCTAGATATTGATTGAATATAATCTTTCCACTTTATCTTAGAAGAGAATTTGGGAACTTCGACGTGGTGTAATTGTTGTCAAGATTGTTTCGCTAAACCAATTACGACTGAGTAGTGAGTTCGATCCTCACTGGATGCAAAACAATGTCGGCGTTATGCCACATCTAAGCTACGCTTAGAAAATGATGTTGGGCACCTCGCCGTTGTGCAATCATTAGCAAGTAGAGCTCGCTATAACAATTACAACTAAGTAGTCCCAGACCTTAGGCCTTGTGCCAGATCTAAGATACGCTTAGAAAATCATTAAGTAAGCGGATAATTTTAGAAGGCACAATATGTATCTTTCATGGAGGTTAGCATCAGCCATGCTGATGGAAGGTAGGGAGGTGTTCCTGCATACGATGAAGATGCACGTAAGTTTTAATGTCGTGAATAATGGAATCACTGAGACGAGTTTAAGTGCAGAACTTCTCTGTAGTTTTCATTTTCGCAGAGATGCTATTGAGAAAGTGAAGATCCGTCTCTTCTCCCGCAGCTGGGGATTAAATAACAGGGTAGGCTGGGTTCTCTAGCTTAAGATAGCAAACATTCTACAAGAAATAAAACCCTGAATTCCAAACATTGGAAAAGGTAACGGAAACCCGATCTATTATTTTTTTTCCCGAGAATATATGGGAATTCACAGATTGTCCAGAATTAATGTAGGTAACATGTTTAAGCTAATATCTAGAAGAGAAACAAAAAAGCATACCGACAAATGAGTATTGTAGCATTTGCTGGAGAAAAAAAAAGAAAAGAAAATGTAGAGCCCCGTGATTTTCCACGTTCTGAATCATACTCATCGACAACCAGCGAGTTCCGACAGAAAAGATACTCTTTTTAGATCTATATTCGCAAGGCCAAATCCAATAACGCCCACGACTGATGTTAAGCATAGCAAACAATGAGAACAGAGGAGTTATTTTATGACGTTAGTTGGTCATTTCATTTAATGCTGAAAAGGGTTGAAGTCCAAAGAAATAGCGGAAGACACTCCTGATTGAATGATGTGGAGAGTGCCGTTAAAAACATAGTAATTATTATATATGGGCGATAGTATGGCGAAACGACCATAAAGATTTGTTTAGCGATACATGCGCCAAAAAGAACTGAAGATAAATTTCATTATTCCACTTGAATGAAGTCTTTTAAAAAAATTGTGTATAAAATAAGTTATTGCTTCTTTTATGTGTGAGCGCCATTTTAATCTTATTTTTATGAATTTCCTTTAAAAAAAAATAATATCTATGATTCATTATTCGTTCTTCTTTTTATATTTTCACGTTTTTAAATTCATGGATTTTTTTTTTCGGGCAACAATCCAGAAGAAAGATATCCGATATTAAAGCTAATGTTAAAAAGAACAGAAAAAAAAAACTTGCCCATTGGCAAGAAAGACGAAGTTTTAGCGTCTCTTATCAATATCGAACGAACTTTTACTGGATTATGGACGGCTGAGAAAGCATCGCTCTCTTCTTATCATCATCTTTTAGTAACCTAATGTGGATCTGAGGCCAAAGATCCCGTCAACTACATGAGAATCAATTTCTCGGTGACGGGTATATTTTGTGAGCTTCTGAATTCCTCCATTTTCGGCTGCTTCAATGATTGGGTTACGAGTTTTGAAGGGAGTAATGCTGATAGTATTGGAGGGTCAAAGTCACGAATTGTGTTTGCATCAATATTAACTATACCGGCTTCCTCCTCCTCCTCCTCCTGTTTTCTGTTCCTATTTTTGTGGCATGCCCCTTCAGGACGTAGGCGATAACGACTCTCCACAATTTACTGTCCTTCGGAGCTCTTAATTGTGTTTTTTGTTATCTTTCATAAAGATTTTGTCCGACTTCCTTGCATTCAAGCTTACTATTATGCATTGTTTTGCCCCTGTCTCTTCCACCCTCCATCTCTACTGTAATTTCCCAAGCCTTCATTCCTCAGAATTTTCAGCTCACGTCTTGATGTTAAGAAAAAGTTTCCTTGTTTTTTTGGCTTTCATTTTTTCGAAAATTTCATTGTTGCTCACATGTAGAGTCCATGATATCCTCAGCATCATTCTGTAGATGTATATTTGTGTTGTTTTAAGTCTTTTCTTAATCTGCAATGCGATTGCCCAGCATTCTCTGCCATATACCAGGACTGATAGATTAGATTAGGAAATATGTTCTGTAGGATAATCAGATAGTATTAGCAAGCTTTTCTGCAAAAAAAAAAAAAATCAACGTACTATCGGATTGAAGATGCGAGAGGGAAAGACCCAAGAATAACTCCAAAAAGGAAGCTCTTCCGGAGAGAAAAAGAATACTGATGAATAAAGAAGATGCTACTACTACTACTGCTACTACTATTAGTAAATATTCACTGTAATTGTTCAGCTGCTCCTTCAATGGTATTTAAGCCACAATACCTGACTAGTAGCTGGGGATCAAAATTTCACAGTTGAAACTGCTAGCTTAAACAATAAATTGTCTACTCATAGTTTCCCCTCTCACACTTATTGCTGGTGTATCTCTTCCGGCTCTACTGTCAAATCAGTCAGTCAGTTATATACCATGCGTGATACAAGCTTAGGCGATCATGTATCTTTCGATACTTGACTGACGAGGCAGATTTTATTCCCGCAGTAGTTTGCTATTTCTTTCTGCGGTAGACCAGTTGCAATCCAAGGTTATAGAACCTGGTCTGTCCTGCTACTTATCCATAGCTGGTGCGAGAAGAAGAAGATTCATACCTTTCCCAAGGTTATTAGCATGTAAGTGAATGTAATGGATTCGACTGGAATTCGAACTCGGCTCTCCGATTTCTCAATCCGAGCCGCTATCCATTACTGCCAAATACGATCTTTAAAATCTAATCTCAATCGTCATCTTGTGTCATCTTGCAACTGTTCTTTTTTAGACCTTTCTGTTTATTTAACTGCCATTAATCTCTTCCGTACTTGTGTGTTTTATTGCCTTGCTTGGAAGGAAATGATTAAAATATTTCGCAGTCGAGTTTGTTAGATGGAACCGTGACTTTTATGCCGACAGTTTCTTTTCTCGCACTTCTGTTCTATGGAACTCTCTTCCGGCTCCATATTTTCCAATTAACTTTAATCTTTAAATATTTAAAGATTTAAATGTTGTCAATCATTGTCAAATCTCTTTCTGATTACTCTTCCATTTTTCTCGTTCCTTAGTAATGTTACAGCTTTCTGTTTCTTCCAAACCCCGGAATCCGATGTATCTTAGTGGCTTTACCGCCTTGCTTGGAGGGGGCTCGATTAAAATTAAAATATAATGAAGAATGAGATCTTGAAATATTTAAATCAATTTTTAATGTACGCAACAAGATTATGCGAATGGAGTTTGGTAAGTTACTTAAAAATAGCTTGGGAGATTTTTTTTTAAAAATCTTCTAAGTAGGAAAAAAAGAAACTTTGTTATTTTCTTGACCCCATTCTGTTACCATTGCCCACCAACCCCAAAATTCAGTTACGTCTATCAGAAATACAAGTTAAAAAGAATTCTTGTTGTTTAGCATTTATACAAAAGTCCCTTTTTTCTGAGAAGGCGAACTTTAAAATTATTTAAATTCCTTAATCTAGTACTACAAACAAAGAGGACTTTCTCCCAAAGTTAAAGAAAAACAGATGCTTGTAACTATTTTGTAACTTTGAAAAAAAAAAACGTGTCTACGGAAATGCGGCAGATTACTTTCACTTTTTTCAACAAAGAGCATAAATGCTATATTTTTCCCCGTAAATAAAGTAGCAATTAATTCTAAATGAATTATTTTCCTTACTCTGAATTTTTCTTTATAAATCCAAAAGTACATTTTAACAAAATTGCTTATTCAGCCATGACGTCTCCTAACGTATATAAATAAGATGCAGGATAATTCACACTCTTATACTGCTATATAGCGTGAGGCTTCGGGATATGGAAGATAATGACTCTCCATAACTTCCTATTCTTTGTAGTTCTAACAATTTACTGTCACTCCGAACTTTGTTCTGGCATCCCTAAACAAAACGTGTAGGTAGGTTAACGGATATATCCCAATGTCAATTTTGCCTTCCTTATGTTCTGTGACTGAGATGATTTCCAAACCAGCTGATGTTTCCAAGAAATTTTAACTTTCATATTTTGTTTCTAGCAAAAATATCCTTTATGTTTGGTTTATTTTGGTTTACGGCATATCAACCTCAAGTGTTTATTTAATGCCGACAAGATTTTTATTGCTGGTAGTAATTTATTTTTCCTTCAGAAATGTATTCTGGGGATAATGTATTGCTGGTAATAATTATTTATAAAAATGTATTGCTGTTATTAGTTTTTTCTTCAAAAATATATTACTGATAATATTTTTCCCTCAAAAATGTATTGCTGGTAATAATTCTTCTTCAAAAAATGTATTGCTGGTATTAAAACCTATTTTTACACTTTTATAGTGTATGGAACCAGGTTTAGGAGTTAACAATTTGTCTATAGCTCGGATCCTAACAGGTGCTACCACTCCGGGTCAGGGTGGACCTGGCAACACCAGCAGTTAAGAGGTGGTTCCACGCACCTCAAAACCTCCTGATCAGAGGCCTTGCTGTTGGATGTAGTTTATCGTCATACCCAGGACGGTATACTTTTTGTTTCCATTTTTCTTAAAATTTTACCGTCTGTTACTCATTTCGTCCGGGGTATTTTCAACATCCTTCTGTAGAATGCCTCAAGTCTAAAGACAATATATACAGATCGGGGGATCGGGGTGAAAAAGTTGGTAGATCGTAATGAAATCAAAATGTGAACACAAAACTTTCGCACAAAAATGATTGTATTGATTATACAAACATATCAATAATAACATATCAATAATAAACTGATGAATAATAATCATATCAGTCCCGCATTAGTTCAACCAGTTTAACCTCATCATTCACACACACTTCTTTAACTGCAAAGCATTTATTATTATTATTATTATTATTATTATCATTATTATTATTATTATTATTATTATTTATTACAAAATAAAAATGTATTATATTAAAAACTATGGAAATAAGAATATTAAAAAATGTTTTAATGAATTAAGTGAATTCTAGTATTAAATGAATCCTAAAACCATTGTTATAGTGATTTTCCAAGTGTAGCTTAGATGTGGAACAAGACCGAAAGTATTGGGCACCGAGTGACGATCGAACACCCTAGTTAGTCGTAATTGATCAATCAAGGCAGGCTTGCTAACCATTACACCACGACCAGGAGTCCAAAACAAATTTATAAGCGTAGCCTAGATGTAGCGCAAAACCAAATGTATGGGGAACCCAGTGAGGAACGAACTCACTATTCAGTAGTCATTGATCTAGCGAGAAATTTTACTAACCATTACCCCACGTCGAGAAGCCACAAATTATTTTAAGGGTATCTGAGATGTGTCACAACGACATAAATATTGGGCACCCAGTGAGGATCGAACTCACTACCCAGTCGTAATTGTTATGTGACAACTTTGCTAACAATTAGAACCCATCGAGGTGCCCTGTGATTCTCTAAGCGTAGATTAGATGTAGCACAAGGCTGGAAGTATTGGACACACAGTGAGGATTGAACACGCTGCTCAGTCGTACCTGATCTACCAAGGCTGGCTTGCTAATCATTACACTACGTCCAGGCGTCCAAAATAATTTTCTAATCGTAGCATAGATGTGTCACAATACCGAACGTATGGGGCACCCGTTGAGGATCAAACTCACTATTCAGCTTTAATTGATCTAGCCAAACTGGCTTGCTTAACCATTACACCATGTCGAAGTGTCCAAAACTATTTTTAAGAGCAGCTTAGATGTGGCACAAGACCGAAAGTATAGGGCATCCAGTGAGGCTCGAACTCACTACGCGGTCGTAATTACTCTAGCGAAACAAGCTCGTTAACCATTACACCGCCTCGAGGTGGCCCCATAGAGGCACCCAATGGGGATCGAAAACCACTATCATAACACACGTATAATGCATAGTGTATATATATTTTTGCAGCCCCTTGTATACCTGACTGTGTGTAACTCTGCGTGTGTGTGTGTGTATATAGGTGTATATGTGTTTGTATGTGTATAGATGTGTATGTTTGTATCTGTGAATGTATGTGTATGGGTGTGTATGTGTACGTGTGTCCTTATAAGAGGATGAGTTTTATATAACTGTTCAGTACTCGTTTCTTTATAATGATTTTATTTTCGCCATTTTATGCGTCCTGAAATTTATATGGCAAATTTTCCGTCCTCTGTCATAACACGTCCAAGGCAGTTAACTGTCTATCATACGCTATTATATATCATCAAAATTAATAAGCAGTAATAACGCTAATAGTACTCGAATAACACATGTTTATTTGTTAACGGAAACGAAATTTCCTAAGATGTCAGGTAGGTTTTCACATCTGTTTTCTAAATAAAATTCTCCTAATGAAGAACGAAAGATTTCTTCGAAGACTGTAAAAATTAAACACGTATAGTCAGTTCATCCGCCCTTCTCCTGGGGCGCGGTTGAGTAATGGATAGCGGCTCAGATTGAGGAGAGCCGAGTTCGAATCCTAGTCGAATCTGTTACATTCACTTACGTGCTAGTACGATTGAGAAAGTTATGAATCCTCTTCGTCTGCTGCCACCCCCCCCCCCCATCAGCTAAGGCTAAATAGCTGGACAGACCAGTTTCTACCTTGGATGGCAAGTGGTCTACCACAGAAAGAAATGGCAACCTACTGCAGGAAAAATCTGCTTAGCGTGTCTCATTGACTGATAGTTAGGTTAGTCAATGGTGAATTTAATGGTATATCATGTACTACGAAATCGAAGCCGAACGATTAAATGGTACAAGATAAGATTGGATAAGTTTACAAGTCAGATCTTTCTTGCCAAGTCTTTTAATATAAAATATAAATCTTATAGGGCAAAAACAGCAACGAATTTACAGTTAGTTATTGATCTTGTGTACAATATTACAATACAGTCTGAACGGCTGACATAGCTCCATTTTGCGCTACATTTAAAGGTTGACATGGGACTATGGTCAAAAGTTAGACATTGCTTTGGTTTACGCGAAAGTAAATATAGACATTATTCTTTTTTGTTCTAGAATCGAATGGTACGTCTAGAATAAGGGAGAATAAAAATAGTAAGGGTAACCCTTTCGCTACTATGAAGCATCTGTTATTCATTGAGCGAGCAAGAGGTACAGCTTTTGGTTGAAATTTATAATCTCTTTCTCTTAAAATATTTTTTAGGAAAAAATGTTTTCTCGAGTCCAGTAGATGTTATCGCTCTTTCCAATACTGAAAGAGGATTCCTTTAGAAAATGAGTTCAGCAGATATACAAACATAGAAAGGGGTATAAGGCAAGGATGTGTCTTCTCGCCGGACTTATTTAGCCTATACAGGGATGCAATTCTGAGAGAACTGGAAATCCTACCGGTATTCATTATTGGCGGTCACAATCTTAACAACTATCTTAACAACATAAGATACGTAGATGACTCAGAGCTGATAGCAAACACGGAAAGGAAAGTACAAAACCTGCTACAGAATGTAGCGAAGGAGAGCGAGAAGAAGGGACTAAGCATAAAATACAAGAAGACACAAGGCATGGTCATCACTAAAAGGATGAGCCCGAAAAGCGATTTACAGAGCGGGGAACACGAAAATCACGTAGGTACAGAAATTTAAGTATCTGGGAAGTGTTCTTACAGAGGACGGCGAAAGAGACACTAAGATCCGAAGACGTAATGGGATGGCCAAATACGCATTCCAAAAGCTAGGCAGAGTATTACGAAACTGGAGGATGTCGTTGGTAGCCAAGAAAAGCGTACTGAACTGCTACGTGATATCTGTCCTCCTTTACGCCAGCGAATGTTGGACGGTCTCCTCAAAGATGAAGAAGAGACTCGAGGCAACGGAGATGTGGTTCTACAGAATGATGCTAAGGATATCATGTACCGAACATGTGAGCAACGATGAGGTTTTGGAGAGGATGCAAACAAGGAGGAAGCTTATACTTAACATCAGGAAGAAGCAGCTGAAAATATTTTAAGAGAAAGAGATTATAAATTTCAACCAAAAGCTGTACCTCTTGCTCGCTCAATGAATGACAGATGCTTCAATGTAGCGAAAGGTTTACCATTACTATTTTTATTCTCCCTTATGCCAGACGTACCATTCGATTCTAGTACAAAAAAGAATAATGTCTATATTTACTTTCGCGTAAACCAGAGCAATGTCTAACTGTTGACCATAGTCCCATGTCAACCTTTAAATGAAGCGCAAACAGGAGTTATGTCACCCGTTCAGACTGTATTGTAATATTGTACACAAGATCAATGTCTACCTATCTGTAAATTCGTTGCTGTTTTTGCCCTATAAGATTTATATTTTATATTAAAAGACTTGGCAAGAAAGATCTGACTTGTAAACTTATCCAATCTTATATTGTACCATTTAATCGTTCGGTTTCGATTTCGTAGTACATGATATACCATTTAATTTACCATTGACTAACCTAACTATCGGTCAATGATATACGCTTAGGCGATCATATATCTTTCGATACCTGACTGAAACTTCTTGGGATACGTAATGAGAGGTGGAGGAGTGGAGAATCCTAGTTCGCAATATTCAAAGAAGGGTGACCTTTGCTTTACTCACTGAAAATCTTTGTTCACCAATCACCTCAGGAAGCGGTTTTATAGAACTGAGAGTTTAGATATTTCTGACCGTGTTTGGTGCCAGGCATTAGTTCCATATTTTTTAAACCCGTTCATATTTTATCCTTTCCACATTCCCTCATATACCCAGTCTTTTCTATCACTTTCACTCTCCTTGACTCCCTGAATGCTATTGACACTCGCACCTAGCTTAGGGTGGAATGATTTTTTTAAAAGTCTAAACATTATCAGTTCACTCACTGCTCCTTAAGCAACGTTTTCTAAATAGCTAATATTTCTTATCAACACATTGGGAGAACGTTGGTTGGATGTCTGTGCTTGTCGGAGTATGCAATGGGTGCCTGTGTTTGTTTTTTGCAACAGGATATATCTTCTTTCCTGTAAATATATATTTTCGTAGCTAGACGAATACGCCTGGGATATTTTTCATGGAGTAAACGTTTTATGGGGGCAGTGCGTGTGACTAAGCAAAATGCGTCGAGTGCGGTCATCAGATGCCGTTGTAATCCGAGACATAAGACCTAATTTGATCCATTCTTACATTCTTTCTTTCTTTATTTATTTTTTTCTTTCTTTCTTTTTTTCAATCATTCGTTTTCATTTTCTTTCTTTCATTTATTCATTTTTCTGTCTTTCTTTCTTTGGGTTTTTCTTCAAGTTTTTTTATTATATATTATATTGTTTTTACAGCTTACTTATTTTTTTTTTCTTTTTTCATATTCTATTCATTCAAGGCTGAAACCTTACTTATTTTTAAAGTCATTATAGTTTACTTTTCTTGTATTTTATTATTCGACTCGATATAGTCTTTTATACAATTTCCTCTCTTCTTATTCTGATTCTTTCTTTATTTCTTTCTTTCCTTTATTTTACATTCTTTCATGTTTTCTCTTTCATTCATCCTTTCATTGATTTATTCTTTCTTTCATTCATTCATTCTTTCTTTCGTTCATTTATTCATTCTTTCTTTCATTCTTTCAATCATTCATTCTTTCCTGCATTCTTTTATCCATTTTTTCTTTCATTCTTTCATGCATTCTTTCATTAATTCTTTCTTTCATTCTTTTATTCACTCTTTCTTTTATTTTTCACTCATTCTTTCATTTATTCTTTCTTTCAGTCTTCCATTCAATATTTCTTTCATTCCTTAATCCATTCTTTCATTCATTATTTATTTCATTCTTTATTTCATTTTTTCATGCATTCTTTCATTCTTTATTTCATTCATTATTTCAAGCTTCCTGCCATTTTTACTTTTTATCCTACTTTCATTTTCTTTCATTCCTTTTTTCTTTCTTTCTTTTTTGTTTATTAATCTTTCAAACTTTTTTCTCCCTTTGTCATGCTTACTCCTACATCTTTTTGTAGTTTTCTCAGTTTTATGCTTTTCCATTTTGTCTTTCTTCTCTGATTCTTCTCTGATTCATTCCATTTTTATCTTTCGTTTCTCTCTTTCTTTCCTATTTATTTTTCTTTGCTCTTTTTTATTTATTTTTTATCTTTTAGTCCTATTTTTCATTTTTCTCTTTAGGTGTATTTCCGATTATATTTTCTTATTATTCGATTTTTTCTCTTCTTTTTATCTGTCTTTATTTTTTTTTCATTCCTTACTTTATTTCCATGGTACCTAAAACTTGTCACTTTATTTCATTTATACCTACCTTTACACTTTAATTACTTTGTACCTGCCTTGCCAATTTATTTCCTTTGTACCTACCTTTTTTTCTTTATTTCCTTTGCACCTATCTCGTCACTTTACTTCCTTTGTACCGACATCGTCACTTTATTTCCTTTGTACCTACCTTTTAACATTATTTCATTTGTAACTACCTTCTGACTTTATTACCATTGTACGTACCTTTTAACATCATTTCCTTTGTACCTACCTCGTCACTTTTTCCTTTGTACCTACCTTGTCACTTTACTTCCTTTGTACCTACCTTGTCACTTTACTTTTTTTGTACCTACCTCGTCACTTTATTTTTGTACCTACCTTATCACTTTATTCCCTTTGTACCTACCTTTTCATTGTATTTCTTTGTACCTACCCTTTCACATTATTTCCTTCGTACCTACGTTGGCACTTTACTTCTTTTGTACCTACCTTGTCACTTTACTTCTTTTGACCTACCTTGTCACTTTACTTCTTTTGTACCTACCTTGTCACTTTACTTCTTTTGTACCTACCTTGTCACTTTATTTCAGCTTTGTCAATCATTTGTTTCTTTCTTTCACAATCTTTTTTCGTGTATCAATTGTCTTTCTGTTTGTTTCTTTTTTTTTCGTTCATGTCTTCTTTTCATTTTTTTCTGTTACAATTATTCTTTTATTTATTTTTTTTTCATTTTATTCCCAGTGATAATTTATTTCAAATTCCTAACTTTCGTTACTATTCTTTTTTTTTTCATTCAATTTAAACTCTCTCCTCATCATCCATAATTATAATATTGTTCATGAAATGGAAAGAATATATTGAAACTATATTGAAACTACCATTTATCCAAGGCTTAGTATATTGCTCCTATATATGGTCCAGTGTCTCCTTCTCCTTACCTTTTGATTAGATCCAATGAAGAATCGGCAATATTATTGGTCCTGATCTGGCGGCTCAGCTTCTGTTACTTGCTCATCGCCGCAAAGTTGCCTCACTGTACCATTTTTCTTTCTAAAAACTTACATGGTAATTGTTCGAATTAGCTATTCTCAGTGCTAACTAGACTGTAGGAATTTTAACGCAATACTACACTGGCGGCGAGGTTTCATAAAATAAAATTGGGCTAGCTAGATGTTGCCGTAACTTTTAAGCTAGTGGAATTCTTTTACAACTCCATACATCCCAGACAACTTTAATCTGCAAAAATTTAAATACAATGTCAATTGCAATATATTCACCTCCAGATTTCTCTTTTCTTTCTCCTCATTATTAATGTTTCAGTTCCTAATTCCTCTACACCCTGTAACCCCTTGCATTTTAGTGGCTGTACTGTCTTGCATGGGGTGATGCCGATCAAAAAAAAATGTAGCCAATCATGGCTGTCCGCATATTACATTTGTGTTTCTAAAATGCAAACAACGAGGAAACTTATATTTAACATCAGGAACAGACTTTGAAATTTCTGGGGCACGTAATGAGGAAGGACAGTTTGGAAAATCTGACACTCACAGGACAGATAGAGGGCAAGACGGACAGAAGAAAGCACTGGTTAACATACTTGGTGGGCTTGAGCAGGTGGATGGGAGAAGAGGTTTTGGGAGAAATAATAAAAAGACAAAACTTATTAAGAGCTACAAGGAAAAGGAAGATGTGGAAGGCCATGATCGCCTACGTTCTGAAGTGATACGCTACATAAAATAAGAAAAAGAACCTGTTCATAGACACGACCTTTTTTTTCCAGAATGATGATGTATTGGATTTCCGTTGCCAACTTCATGAATCTTAAATGCATAGTTTTGGTCTCCTCGACTGGTTGGCAATCTTAGTTTGAGACTAATTTAAACTGCTATTTAAACCACAGTTTAGGCATTTGGTGAATGAGAGAATTCTTTTTTTATCTTTTTTTTCCTTTTCTTTCATATTTTGTTTGTTTTTGCTGATTATTATTTGTTTCCATATTCATGTCTTATATTTTTGTTTCTTTCTTATATTAAATGTTATTTAACATTAATCTTAATCCGTGTGCTCTAACCATTCATAATATATTGTACTTTTCTCGTTTCGCTATCATTCCCAATGATTTAATGGAAAACTTTCTCATTTGTTTAGTTTATGCTTTGTCATTCATTTTTTAATAGTATTTTTCACTGATTAAGTTTTTCAACGAAGTTATTCCCTAGATCTTAAAATAGATGTACTTCTCTTTTCTTTTTTAATCAGCTTGTTGGTCGGCGCCAGCGAGTTACTTGGTGGGAGACTACTTTTCAATCGATGCTTTAATGATGTGATGAATTTTACGAACGGACCGAATGTACAAAAAGAAATTAAGTAAAGCAAGAAAGCAAGCAAGAAAGAAAGAAATATCGGTCAATGACTCTAGATATATAAAAGGCGCTCAACAAGGTTTGGCATGCTGGTCGTCTTCACTAGCTCAAGGGCTACGGTGACGCTGAACGAATATCAAATCTATCCTAATTAATCAACTCGCTCCCAACTAATCGTGTAATGAACGCCGTGTTGAATGGCCACCCTTCTAGATCTTTTCATATTAATGCGGATGTCCTCCACGGTTCTATCCTTGTATCTACATTGATTCTGATCTTCATCAACGACCTTACCGTCGTTATCAGTTTCTACTTACGGATTTATACAGAAAACACAGCTGATTACTCCTGTCTTAATAGCAAATTCGACAGCGCAACTAGGCGAAACTGTCAACGGTTATGGAAAATGGCATCCAATCATTGGTTATTTGGGGCAAGTATAGCTTTTAAATTTTAGCGCCTGAAATACAAAACCGTTTTCACTTAATCCCCACAGATAAACTGTTATGCCTATCGTTTGCATGGCTGATGTTAACTTACAGTAAAGCAACACCCTATGCTTTCTTGGATTCACATTTTCTACTTTCATGAAGTGAAATGATTATATTGACTCAATTGCAAGATCCGCTGCTAGGAAAGTTAGTTAACTGATGCCAGATAATTTTTTCCCGTCAGAATCCATCTTACACATTTATAAATCTACCATTCATCAATCCATCTCTGGTCTGGTGTTTATACTACGTATCTTCAGAATCTTGACAAAATTCAAAGAAGGCCCTGTAATGTAATCGATCGTAAATTGGCTCCTCGACTTTATTCCATTTAACACCGACTTGATGTGGTCTCCCTCTGTCATTTCAACAAGTATGTTTATGTCATTTGTTTGATAAACTTTCATCCTTTGTGTCTGCATAAATTTAAATGTGCTACAAGTTTGGCAACTAAATCTTGTTTTCTATTTACTTTTCTGTCACAAATGCGAGAAGGGGAATTATGCGGCAGAAAACGCAACAGAGTTTCGTCTACGGTTCAATAACTACAAAAAGAGACACAAACACACACACACACACACACACCAGTGACAATAATAATTTTTCTGTCTCATTACACTTCAACCAACCTGATCATAGCATCGACGACGTCGGATGCGTGCTTTTAGCGTTTTGGTTTGGCAGACGGGGAGTCAAATGCAGATCGGAGTTTAAGGATATCCTAAGAGTAAATTCCCACATTGAGAGACTCAACAGTGATCAGAGAGTAAAATTTTTACAAGGAAATCCATAATCAGCAAAATCAATCCTCGGATGTGTAAGTCCCAACTCTACCATTTCCCCCTAAATTTTAAACATCAATCACACCAACTACCTACTATATTTTATATTCTACCTTCTATAATTTCCCTCATGACACACTACTCAGCAATAGAATGATTTCCCTCTATACTGACAGCTATTTTTCAGTCACCTTCTTTATACCATCATTGAATCTATCATTATTGCTCCTTTACATATAAGCTTATGTAAGGAGAGTGGGAAAGGTTATTGAAGATATATATTAATTTTGTACATATATTTATATATATATATATGTGTGTATGTGGATTCATATGTTTGTGTGGTGGCTTGTGTATATTTACACACTGTTATGTGCACAAATGTACGGGTATGTATTTTTATATGTACACGTTTTTTCCTCTCAGTTTTTCCTTTATTTTACTAAAACCTTTTGTTCCTTCAATATTTCTTTTCATTTTATTTTATTTAATATTTTTATTATTATTATATATTTCCTTATTCCCCTGTTTAATTTGTGTTTCTCTTTCTTCTATTCCATCATGTCATATTCTAAAAATAGTTCCGTCTTCAACACACGACCATGCGATCTTCCAAATTTTGCTACGACTTGCTGCACGTGAAACGTCTTTCCGTGCCGCAACTTACAACACTCAATATCAGTGTTTAAAATCTCTACCCCACCCCACGACGCAGACTAGTAAGAATAGCCCTCCCTAACAGTTTTACACCGATCAAAATTTTAAATTTGAATTTATTTTCATGAAAAGTTTCGCACATCGAGGAATCAGGCGGAGATCTGGTTTTAGCTAATAATACGATTATCACTGGAAAATCTATCATCTACAAAAACAAATGTGGGTGAGTAATTTCCATTTTTCTGTTGTTTCTCAAATTTCTGATGAAGAACACAGGCATTTTCAAAATTTACGAACATAAAAGCTTTCTCTCCGTGCTTCATTTCTGTCATAAGGTTAACAAATAAATGTCTATCATACTGATTATATTGGAACCCTTTCGTTTGTCCTTGTTTTATTAACCAACCTCTCTATATTACACACGATCGCGCCCGCTCAGACACACACACACACACACACATATATATATATATATATATATATATATATATACATACATATGTATTATGTCATTCGTAGACAGTACTGATTCAATGTATCACAGCTCCGCAGTGCGACTAGACATATGTATGCATCAAGCCCGATCGAAACCCAACCGATTTGGTGTCAGTCAGAGTTGCTAACACTGAACTATCTTCATTTGACAGAGAAAAAGATAAATCTAATGTATTGTTTTTACGAATGCCAATCAACCGGAGTGCTCCAACAGCTTTGCATTAATGCAGTTGGCTGTTGTTCATAGAATAAGCCTATTACTTAACAGTACACAATTGGAATATATTTTTGTTGTGGTAGGATCCACCTAATTTGCATAGCGGAGTACCGGCGATATAAATATGGTTGGTACCGGAAGACAGGGAGGCAAATCAAGAGATCCAACTAGAGACTCTGCCCGACTGCGACTTAGTCAACACATTCTCCAGGAACGGTCTTCCCAGGAATATACAAAAGACTATATGTAAATATTGTGTACAGTTTCAATACATTTTATTCTAACTACATTTTGTGTTTGCATTATTATTCCATGCATTAGTCAAGTTTCAACAATTTTCAAGAGCTAAATTATGTCATCCGCAGTGGGTACTGTTTCGCTGTATTGCAGCTCTACGACTTATGATAAAAAAAAGTATCGGGACCGATGATATTAAAATAAAACTGCCACATATTGCGTCATTAAATTGCATTCGATAGGGTCCCCGCCTGAAGTTACACACTTTATCCAGTGCCGTTTTCATTCATGGAAGTCTTCCTGGAACTCATTTGTCAAATAGCGACCAGATGTCACGTTGCATTCTCGCAAGGGGCTTGATCTGGGGAATATGATGTTTGTCAAACCTGGTGAATCTTGTGTTTGGTCAAAAACTGCTAGACAAGAACTGGTCACTGATTGAACCTCTGCGATGTGTTTGGGACGATCACACTCTACACAGCTTCCATACTAGGACCCCATATAAACAATAGATGTGAGCGAAAATGTTGTAAATTACTGTGTGTGCCCGACAGAGATCAAAGTAAATATGTGACAAGCTGCTTCACGCTGTCTTCTGAGACTCCATTACCATAGCAATAGTCCTGATACTTTTTACCTAGACCCCGTGTATGTATGTATGTATGTATGTATGTAATTGAATGTATATATATATATATATATATATATATATATATATATATATATATATATATATATATATATATACACAGCCTGGCTCGGTCTTCAACCTGCCATCGCTATAAAATGCAAGCTAACAAACCTCAAGTGAAGCAAGATTAAAACGTGTTAAAAGACACGGCAACAACGCTGCAGGAACTGGTACCAAAGACTTTCATGTGTGTCACACCAGTGCCAAAGAATGCATGTCTTTAGCTGGACTAAAAAAAGCCACATAAGAAGTAGCTCAGCGATGAGCCCTTTTACGGGTATTCAAGCAATAGCAATGTTTGACCACGAGTTGTAGCCAACGTGTATATATATATATATATATATATATATATATATATATATATATATATATATATATATATATATTCCTCGATTAGTTTCGGCCGAAATGCCCAGCAGAAAAAAAATCCCTGCTTGTTTGCAGCAGTAAACTTACAGGAGTGAATGACTGTTTCTGAAGAATGTGAAAATCATCTCTACTTTACATTTGTGTTTTTATCGTTAATTTTGGTAAGTCTAAGTGGCAAAATACCTCTTTCAAGTTGTTTCTCTCTCTCCTTTTATATATATATATATATATATATATATATGTAGATATATCTATCTATCTATCTATCTATCTATCTGTCTATCTATCTATCTCTCTCTCTCTCTCTCTCTCTCTCTCTCTCTCTATATATATATATATATATATATATATATATATATATATATATATATATATATATATATATGTTTGTACGTGAATGATTAGATGAGTAAGCATCCAACGATAGATGATATATATCGGCAGCATTTTCACGTCTTTCATTTATTTCCTTTTTTTATTGTGTTAATTTATCCGATGTCTGATAGTTTATTTCTGCATTTTGTTTCATTTGAGATATAAGTCTTTCTTTTCGTCGAATATTTTTTTCTGAATTCACACTATTGATTAAATTAGAGATTAATTTGATTAAAATAAATTTATTATGGCAATTTAAAAAAATATATATTCATTCTTTATCATTTATTTTAGATACAATACAAGTAGATAAAATTAATTTTGGTTTGTTTCTTTTTTTTCCCAATCTTGTCAGTGTTAATTTAAGTACAGATTTAAGCTTCTACTTTCAATGCTAAGAATGCATTATATTTTGAACATTTCACAAATAATTTTGTAATGATACCAATAGAGATAAGTGCAATGTAACCGTAAGGTTTTAAATTGACAAATGGGAAGAATAATAATAAAAATCATTCACTGCCACCGGAGTCATTGGTAAAAATGTAAAAACAAAGAAGACAACAGGTAGACGCTAAATATGGAAGACATGTTCCAATAATATAAGAAATTGCCCCAGGCATTAATTCAGATGTAAAGATTTTTTGTTTTTCTTGGATGATAATGGTTAATTTTATCTACGAAGATAAATTACTAAATCTAATGTTTGATACACTCTTTTAGGCAAAATATTCGAGGCTCTAATCAAGTGGTTAAGAATCTTACTTGTCACGACCTACTCTCGGACAAACAATATGGCTGCTGATATGTTAAATGTTATCACTGAATATGTATATCAATGTCTTGATAATAACGGTGTAGATCAAGCTGTGGCTCTCAAAGGTGTTTGACAGGGTCTGTCACGCTGGTCTTCTACGCAGAGCTCCAGGACTACGCTATCACGGTATCCAATCGTTTATATCAAATCTTGAAATGAAGGTAGTTTTGAACGGGATCGCTTCCAGATACTTTCACACGAACGCGAGTGTCCAATAAGTTTCTACCTTGTGTCCTACGCTGTTTCTGATCTTCATCAATAATATTCATAATGATACCCAACTAGGTATTTATGCAGACGAAACTATCAATTACTCCTGTC
Organism: Acanthosepion esculentum; assembly: GCA_964036315.1. Classification (NCBI taxonomy): domain Eukaryota; kingdom Metazoa; phylum Mollusca; class Cephalopoda; order Sepiida; family Sepiidae; genus Acanthosepion; species Acanthosepion esculentum. The sequence goes on from OZ038505.1 coordinate 7,429,825, forward strand.
TCAATAACAAATACCACAAGGTTGACAAAAATATGGAGCTGCTGGGCCTGGAGGCCAGGATCAAAGCGTAGTATCTGTTCGCAGATCGCTCGCTTGGTCGGCCTTCTGGCTGAGAGCTTCACTCGATACTTGCCTGGTGTAGCGATTCGTCCCTGCGCTGGTGGTATCATGGCTACGACTAGCTTGGACCGGCTCCGGCCTGGACCATCTATGACAAGACAAGACTAGCTATGACCAGCTTGGACAAGCTATACCCAGCTTAGACCAGCTTGGACAAGCTACGACTAGCCAAGACCGGCGGCCCGGGTGAAAACACTCGGGTCCCCACGTTAAAAACCGACCTTGTGTCACAACCTGACTCAGTGGGGGTTTAAGTAAATACCAGGTTGTCAAAATAAATATGACTACGACACTTGAAAAGAACCTCCAATCAGTGGTTAATTGCGACAGGAAATGACTTCTAAATTTTAATGCCTCCAAAACAAAACTAATCTCATGTAACCAACAGAACCTTTTCCGTCAGTCGTCAGCATGGCTGACGCTAGATTCCTGGAAACAACACAACGCGATTTCTTGGTCGAGGGTTTTCAACAGTCTTGAAGTAGAGCGAATACATCGAATCAATAGATGTATCTACTGCAAGGAAGTTTGGGTCACTGTGTCGTGCTAGAAATGTTTTCTCGTTAGGGTCCATCTTATACAATTACAAATCTACTATTCCTCCGGACATGGAATTCTGCTGCTGCTGCTATTTATCTTGAGAATCTTGACAAAATTCAAAGAACTGTCTGCAATATGATTGATCCTGACCTGGCACCTCAACTTCGTTCCATTTTACACCGACTTGACATGACCTCTCTCTGTCTTTTTTACAGATATTTTCATGGTAACTGCTCTGACGAGCTTTTTTCCCCTGGTGCCTTGACTACATGAATTTAAACGTGCTACCAGATTGGCAAATCACTCCCACCTGTTTACTGTTTAAATAGTTAAATGAAACTGCAACTTCTACTCTAACAGTCTCCCCCACCGGAACTACCTTTGGATTACTTGCATCCCTGATAAGTAAAATTTTCAAATGTTAAAATGCAGCGTCAATCACCATCTTATTTCTTCTTGAATCCCGTTCATCTTTGGTCTATTCCTCAATCCTCCCTATACTCAGCTTTTTCTTTACTTCCCTGTAACCCCCTTTGTACTAGTGGTATTTCTGCCTTGCCTGGGGGGGATGATTAAAAAATTTTTTTCTTCCAATGATGTTAACCCTGTACAAGGCGCAAGAGCCATTCTAGGTAGAGTATTTCAAAGTAAGAGTGGTTGTTTCTGGAGATGGCATAGATAGCATTGAACACTAAACTTGAACAGGTTAAGATTGTAGTTAGCAGTAGAAGCATCCTCTTGAGTGTCGGTTTCACAACGCATGCGATTCGCAGGAAGAGGCTGCTCAAGTTGAACATAGATCTCACCAGTGGAATACGGAGAGAATGAGGATGATTCACAACAATGAGCGTGCGATGGCGGGTCTAATCCGTGGCTTTTTGAACTGGTGGTACTGAGAGATGTAGTTCGTCTTGAACCTAGACGCTGGGGGAAAGGATTTGTTTGGTGTAAAAAAAAATTCATTACATACAAGGCCGGGGAGATGCTTTTCAACTCTGTCGAAAGTGACCAATGAGCAGTTCCTGCCCATGTGTGGCAAGCAGTACAAAATGTTAGGCTTGATCTGGCACTTGAAAAGCTAGAACATAAAAAGAAGTGTCAGATATTTACTGGAGCTGAACATGGAACAGACAATTTTTCCAGCATCTTTAACGATGGATTCTATTCACGTGTTCCATTTGAAGTGTGTATTGAGTTTAAATCTCAATAGGCACTCAAGATTCGGGGTTTTCTGAGAGTATGCCGGTTCAACGCGATAAGTGAAAATTCCATTCGGTTATGATGGAACATCACTAGTTTGGTTTTCAGCCATTGAATGTAACCGGCTAGTACAAGCTTCAGGTACCACTCGAAATAGACGGTTACAGAATAAGAAGTATAGCTTATGTCAATATTTGGGAAATATAACAGTTAAGGCTAAATTTGAACAGGTTAAGATTGTAATGATCTGGGAAACATGCTTTTGTGGGATGTTTCCACAGATTTGTAGGAATACGCGGCTCGAGTGGAGTTGACATCTCGTTAATGGAATACGAAGGTGAGTGATTCGTTACAGAGTGCCTGACATGGCAGGTTTTAAACGTGAAGATTTGAACTGGGGGAATTCAAGAATGTAGCTCGTCTGGGCATTTTCCAAGGAAATAGTGATAGAGCAGTGATAAGCTTCAGAGCTTTTGACTGTGAGAAATAGGTTTTAGTATTATTATACAGAGAAAATTTCAGACCATAATTCGGCTTTTGTTCTTCAGTGATACACGTGTGTGTGTTAAATGATTTGACTTACGACCACATGATGTTGAACCATATGTTCCATTACGATCACGGAGTTATAATTGGTTATTAGCTGGCTGACCGCATAGGAATAGTTATATCTGTATATCCTGAACAGAATGGGCATCATGATGGATATAGTTTGCTTGTATATATATATATATCTACACCACTGTCACTTTTGTAGCGTGTTACTCTATCACCCAATAACTCCGGTTGGCGTACGATCACTGAAGTTAAGAAACGTCGAACCTGGTCAAGACCTAAACAGGTAGCTGCATCAGTGACCACTTACGCGAAAATGCCTTTAGGAAAGGTAGAGAACCGCCCTATCTATGGATTAATTAGTAATACTTGTATCACTAAAACAATTATTACCGCAAACAATTTTATAAAAAATATTTAAATTTCTGCATTAAATACCCCATGGAGGTTGATATGCCGCTAAAACAAACGAAAAAATAAAACAAAAAAACACCCCCCCCCCCAAAAAAAAAAGACAGAATGAACTTCATCTTCCTTCCAGCTATGGGTTAATTAAGACGCGTGTTACTAAACTATTATCTACAAAAATAATCTTACAATCTAGAAATATTTTCTGGCTTTAAATAAGCTGCAAATGGTTGATAAGTTGTAAACAAATGAATCGATCAATCAATAGATTGTTTGAAATTCACTAAGCGCATTTTAAAAGAATTTTCTCTGAGAAGATTTATGTGTTCTGAAAACGTTTTTTCTGTGTTCTTTCCGATAATATTACTTGATGTTTTCTTTTTACACGAATTCACTAATCCGGTCTTTGATAGTTTAATTTTTTTTTTGTCTCGTTTGATTAATAAGACTTTCTTTTCAAACTTGCTTTTTTCGCGTTGATTTATCCATTTCTTTTCAGTGCAGATTTTCTGTTTCATTGCATTTATGGACATATGAGGTAAAGAAAGAGTTTGTTTCTCCTGTATCTCTTCGAGATATGGACGAACTTGAATCTCCACAACTTTCTATCATTTTTAGATGTACGTAATATTTACCCTCTTTCCCCTGCCCCTCACCTACCGTTCTGGCATCACTTCACACAGGGTCTTTCCCGTTAGAACGTAATCTGTAGGTATTAGCGAGGACGATCATCCTTTGTACATTGTAGTCTGCCGCTACAGAATCGCAATAAAAACAAAATGTATCAAATAGCAGAAACCACGTCACTTGAAGACTTTCAGCAACAGCAACAGCTTAAATGGATAGCGCATGTGACACGCAGAGAAAATAATGATATAATCAATATGTTGATATTCCACAGTATTTCAAACAAAAGGTTAGTAAGGAAATCCCCCATCAGTACTGGAAATAGCAATAGCAATAACTGAACTTGAAAAACCAATTTGGCTAAAAAAATCTATTTAGAGAAATATTATATGAATTTTATCGAAATTAGCACTGGGTGATCGGCCAATTAATGCTTAATGTTTCCTTATAAGGAAACGGTTAATAACAAAATTGCCATTACGCACTGTTTACCTCTGTCGCTCTTTATAGCAATATGTCTCGTGAAAGTCAGTTTTTGCAAGCCCTCTTCCCTGCCTCTGAATCTCAACTGTCTTTCAAGGATAGAGCAAAAGAAAGAAGAGAAATTAACAGATTCTGACTAGTTGAAGTTTAAACTTGCAAGGGTTTGCACATTGAAGACGCTCACAGTCGTATCAGTTGTAACTGGTGCACGTGGTGCAATGACTGACAAGTTGCATAATATGGATAAAGAAAATTAGCATTGATTGCCCAGTGGAAATATTACAGAAAGGAAGCGTTTAAAGAACGAAAATAATAATCCGAAAAGTAACGAACACGTAAAGTCAGATAACATTTGCATGATATTTGAGGTTACTGGTTTCATCCTGATATCCATGCATTAATTACTAGATGATAAGACATCATCTAATGAAATACTACTACTATTACTACTACCACTACTACTACTACCGTTACTAATCCACCTCCTCTTTCTACTACTACTACTACTAATAATAATAATACTGATACTACTACTACTAATAATAATAATAAAACAACTTTAATAATAACTAGTGAAGTTGTGAAAATCTCTCGGATCAGCAATTTTAATTTTCTAATTAATCTTAATTCTTAAGTTAATGAATGAATAAGGCCATAACGAGTTCTACGACAATAAAATATACCTTGAAACTGCCTTATCTCATCGTTAAATAATTGAGCTTAACAGCTTTAGAAAATATTGCGATAACAATCATAAATACGAATGCCTGTTGTCATTTTAAGAATTAAGGGGGTACAAATGAAATTATTTGAATTTGTCAACATTTTTCCCCATTTCACTGAAAGAGACGTTAAAATAGGTATCTCCACGAGATCACTAAAAAAGAGCATGATGAAAAAGACGCCAAACGACAAAAACAATATTTTATCGTCTAAATGTTTATGTTATTATTAAGAGGAAAGATCAAAGTATTTTTGGAGTATTGTTTTACATGTTTTAATCATTCCTAGCACGTCCGAAATTTTCGTTAAAAATCTTGTTTTTTTTTTAGTCAGCAAAATTGACAGATGGCAACTATTTTTTTCCATTTTATAAAAAAACTGAAAATCTCAGTTTGAAATTCTTTTTAATATCAATTATCATTTTCTCAAAACTTATTTTAAGAGAATCAGAAATTATAATGTTTATTTAAAATATTTTGAACCAAGCTTAATTTAGCTTCTGCGCCGAAAAGATGTAATTTGAAAATAAAACAATGCAGGTCATAAACTTTCGCGTCACTTGACAGGTGATGAATGACATATTGACGGATTCTACAGAAGGAGAAAAGTGAAATTATTTACATTTAAGTGAACAAGTTATTTACCTCGTTATCTTTAAGGAAAACATTCAGCGCTCTAATTTTGTTGTTTTTGTTTTTTATACTTAGCTTTCACCTTTACATTTACATGCTTTATGGTAAATATATTATAAAGGAATTAAAATAAGACTGTTAAGAGTGGGATTAAATTTCATAAGAAAGGTATCTAATTAATTTATAGGTACCTTTCTTATGAAATTTTATCAGAAGTGTACATAAAATACTATAATTTTATGTACATTTACTACATTTTACTGTGTTATTTGTATTTCTATTCATTTTATTATTAATTTTGATATTTCATTTATGGAAAAAATGGCATAACTGAGATTAATATAAAAATAAGATCATATAAATTTCATAAGATGATTCTGATACTTTTAGGTACCCTTCTTAGTTGAAATTGATAAATCAAATAAACTTCTCCACACGTGTTTCGAAAAGTAAAGGTCTTAACAGCGGAGAACAATGCTTAACACAAATAACGCAACTTAATTGTATTATGGTTCGTCTTCCGTACTTTATAATTACAGCCCGATTATAAACACAAAATTATATTTTTTAATTACTGAGGGTCTTTTGATTAGTCAAAACGATACAATTTACAACGCGCTAAATATGATCTATCGCATAAGGACACTTACGAAAGTTGATGCGGTTTTTAACTAATTTTATAATATTTTAACAAGTTAAATGTAAAAAAAAACTATTATAATTAAAAAATAACAAATAATTGTATTAAAAATTCATTTTTCATCGAAAAAATGTTTGACTTTCAGAAAATATTGTCCATATTCATAAAAACAAATAAAAGCAAATAAAAACATTCGAAATTAAATAATATATTTGTTTTAAGTTTTGTATGTGACAGTTCAGAGCTGATTTCCAGGTAGGGGGTCCAATTAAAAACAAAAAATATGATTTGCATTCCTCAAAGCCTTGTGTTTTTGACTATTGTAATTACTAAGGTGGACTCGATCGAATTTCTAGAGTTTTCATAAAATTAGTTATAGGGGGTTAATAAATATATAAAAAATATTTTTGACATGACTTTAATAAAAGAAAATATATTTATAATAACTTCGATCATCTGTGAATAGTTTCTGAAAATTTCATTAACATCCGACAATTATTTTTATTTTTGCAAGATTTTCCAAATTAATGTGTGTCATAAAAAATAAAAACGTGTTAAAAATTGTATATGTTATTTTACTAGTTCCGGTGATACAAAGAGAAACAAGGATTTTTAAATGAAAATTCAGATTGTTCTAAAAAGAAGGAAATTTTTTTTTAAATAATTAAAATAAACTTTGATCTTTCCTCTTAATAATAACATGAACATTTAGACGATAAAATTTTGTTTTCGTCAAGTTTGGCGTCTTTTTCACGATGCTATGTTCTTTTCGTGGAGGTACCTACGTTAAAAGCATCATTCTGACTTTTTCTCACCGCAACCAAGTAGCGTCTGCGATAAGTCTTTTCCGTCTTTCTCCTTGCTCAAAACGGATTAGTCTATTATTTATGAGGTATTGGCAGGAGACGTTAAACAATTCCCTCTATCCGTCTTTTAATCGTCGAATCTTAATGTCAAATTTTCGTATGTTTGTGGTGAATAGTGATTTCGCAACTGAAATCGAAACGGCACTTTTTTAAAGATTTTTCTGTAGATGTGCACAATACGCACCTCTACTTTGGCTTATTATCTTTTAGAAAAAAATGCGTATTATACATGAGGAATTACGGCAATCATTTTCCAACAAGTGAATTTTATGAGATGAATACAAATGCTACAAAGGCTTCTTCTTATTTTTCAGTGCCGCGTCCATTCAAGACATAATCGCTCACGGCTCTCTACAACTTCCTATCATTAGAAGCTTTTCTTTCATTGCTCCCTGTTCTGCCGTCCATACACTCAAGCACCTCATGTAAGTGGCTTACGCTATATCACTTGGCCTCAAAATGCCATCGCTATGAATGTTAAATTTTCTAAGCCAGGAATATCAGCTCTACTTTCCTGGTTCTGAGTATAAGATTTTTGTTTTTTGTTGACATTTTCTTTCAGACTTTTTCGTTGCTTACTCGCTCCGCCCATGTAATTCTCAGTATCCTTCTGTAAAACCACATTACTGCTGCTTCTATTTTTGTCCTCGTCCATGGAGAGATTGTCCAGTATTCACTGGCATATATTAAGAGCATGGATATCACATGGCAATCTAGCACACTCCCCGTTTCTTAACAACGTGTTTAGCTTTTGGAATGCATCTTCCGCTTGTCCAATGCGTGTTCAAATCTCGGTCCAATATTTAAACCATTACACCTGTTTGATATTTATATATCCTATATTTGTAACTCCTATATTGAGCGTTTTTTCTTGCAGACGACGATATTTTCTGTTTTCTTGCCCTTGTTGGTTAGTCATTTTTGTCTCACTTTCTTCTAAAGGGTGTTCCAATAACCTGGACCGATTTTAAATGTGAATTAAGTTTAAGCGTCTAACGATTTTTTTGTTTTTCTCTCAGATTTAACAGTATAAGTCTTTGGCAATTTCAACCATAGAAAGATTAACAATCAAACAACGTGTTTAAGTTATGAAAGCCTATTATATATATATATATATATATATATATATATATATATATATATATATATATATACTCATGTCTAGGATTGATGTATACGGTATAAATTCCAATGACCAACACTTACTATTCTTAAAAGAGTGCTCAATACAGAGTAGAGCAGATATAATTGTTTATTTAAAAATTATAACATAAATATGTTATAAAATCACTACAAAAATAGCCATTTTGTTTCAACACGTCCGGTGTCTTATCAAGTTATGATGTTGAATGTAGAATAAAGGGTTTTAAAAGTTTCAAATTAATTAACGATCCTTCGTAAGAGGAAACGCTGTTACATAATCAGGAATGAACAATCAAAATAGAAGTATACGAGAATTCAAAAAACTTGACAACGAATTAAGGTTATAATAGCTATTAAAAGCTTTAATGTTGGGGTTTTACTAATATAGAATTTATTCTAACCAATAAGTATTAAATTATATGATAAAATTTGATATAAAAATTAAAGATAAAAAATTACCAATTTTAAAATCTAAATTTAATCTCTATTAAGTTTAAAATTATAAAACTACTGATGAGAAAAGAAAAAATACGTATGTTATTCAATTTAGTTTTTCATTGAAATTACGTTAGAACAGACGCTAATTCCAGCTGGTCTTCCCGACAAAAATGTATACATTTTAATTCCAAGTATATGGATAGGATGTTCACCTCTCGCGTAAAACAATATACACACTCAGATTATAATACATAAGCACCCAGACATATTTAGATATATACACACACAAATAGGTGACGAGACAGGAGACATCTCCAAGGCCCTTTATATATATAAAAAACACATACATACATACAAATATATATATATATATATATATATATATATATATATATATATATATATATAAAACAAAATTCTTACTCACTTCATTTATTGGGAATGGAATTTTATTACTTCACGTTCATGAACTTGCCTGACTTTTCAGCTAACCTGATGAATATTTCTGAGTACACTTATACCTCCAATTTTGAAGAAATATTTGTCGGAAAATAAAATCTTTATATTTGCCTTGATAAAGTCAGTCAGAGGACGAAACGCGTCGGCTAAGATAAGTTTTCTATTTGTCTTTATTCTTATATATATATATATATATATATATATATATATATATATAAAGAGAGAGAGTGGAAAGAGAGGGAGAGATAGATAGATAGATAGATAGATAGATAGATAGATAGATAGATAGATAGATAGATAGATAGGGTGTTCCAATAACTTGGACCGATTTTAAATATGAATTAAGTAAAAGTGTCTAATGATTTTTTTTCTTTTTCTGTCAGATTTAACAACCTAATTCTTTGGCAATTTCAGCCATGGAAAGATTAACAATCAAAAGAATATTAGTTTCAAGAGTGCAATTGGAAAATTGTTCGTCAATTCAAACAAACTGGGTCGGTGGCAGATGTGAAAGCACCATTGCCTGCTCGTTTCCGCTGTTGAGCTGATAACATTGCTGCAATGTACGTGAATGTGGCCGAAATTCCAGACCCCCTCTATTCATAATCGCGCGCAGGAATTGTATCTCTCCACAACAACTTTACATAGCTTCTAACTGAACTCTATTTTAGTCGATTATGTTGACTAAAAAATAATAATTAAAAAATCGCCAAGTGCGGGAAATGCATTTCTGTTTGCACGTCCTTTTTCGTAATAACTGACACGTCCATTTTCGTTAGTAACTTTAAAAAGTTGGTTGATTGTTAATCTTTCCACGGTTGGAATTTTCAAAGATGTAAGTTGTGAAATCTGAAAGAAAAAGATAAAAAATCTCATTAAACGCTTAAACCTAATTCACATTTAAAATCCAACCAAATTATTGGAATACACTTTACCACCATGTCTAGGGTGTCCTGTCGTTTTTTGTTTTTTTTTCCGTGTCAGTTATTAAGAGAGTCATCAGCGTATCATATTATTACGCCCACCGATAATACATAGTAGTTAGGTATCTAGTTCTGTTAGTATCGCTGCCGAGATTGAATACATCTGCGGAAAAAATATATCAATGTTCCACGACCGTTTCTGTTTTAGTGTAGTTACACAATTCATTGTCTCCCTGTATGCGGACGGTTTGCTAGTTCTATAGGTACTGGATTATACTAAAATCTTTTGCAAATAGATCCTCTTTTCCAAGCAGTTAAAATATATCCGTCTACCGTCAGTCAGTTATGTGCCATACATGATATACGCTTAGGCGATCATGTATCTTCCGATAAAATGACTGATGAGACAGATGTTTCCCCACATTATGTTGCTACTTCTTTCTTCGGTAGACCACTTGCCAAATGAAAAGGCCATAGTAACCGGTCTGTCCTGTTACTTACCAATAGCGGTGGGAGGGATTGAGGATTCATGCCTTCCCCAAGAGTATTAGCACGTAAGTGAATATAATTGATTCGACAGGAATTTAAACTCGGCTCTCTGATTCGTCAAACCGAGCCATAAGCCATTCCTCCACCTTGCCTCTCCGTGTACAGTACGTAAGCAAATGCTTCTGCGCAATCTAGAATATATGAGTGCAAATACTTCGGTATTTGAATTGTATTCTCTCCCCCTTACACACACATTCTCTCTCTCTCTCTCTCTCTCTCTCTTTGATGTGGACAGAATACACAAACTGCTCGTTATCTATATGCCATATCCTTTAAAGACTTAGCGATCATGACTCTCCACAATATTATATTCTTTGTGTGTAAAGTACTATAAAGTAGTTTGTCACAATTTTATTGATCATGTCACGGTTGCGTCTTTGTCTTTGGGCAGTGTGCGCTCAGGAGCGACTCCGTTGAACTATAGTCACTTCTGAGGAAAATTATACTGAGAGGTGCCCAGCCTTGGGGAGCAGCTGTCCGATGACTCGCCATCTCATTACACTAAGGAAAGGGATCGGTGCTCACACAGAGGCCAGCGAACCTAACCAGGCTAAGTGTTGTAGTTTTTGTAACATGCATTTTTGTTTGGATTTGCTAGTCTCATATCTACCGCTTTTAATTTCAAAGATGGCCTTCTCCTAAGCGAAGGTCACAGATTCCAGTCGGCCTTGGTATTAAACCCGAACTAGGAGGCGAGGAAATATATTCATACCCTTGTAAAAGTATGTGAGGACGCGAAAGTAATGGCTGGAATTTGGATTAGGCATACCAACCTACTTTTACACGCCAGTGACCATTAAACTATATGCATATACAATTAGATATATCCCAAATTTACAATATTGAGGGTGTTGCCATTATAGATGCAGATAATTCTTGAACATTGTCACACTAGTTACAGCTAAAACGTGTATTTTCGCGAGATACTCTGATTTTATTTCAACAAAGCTGATCTTATCAAAGAACACTTGAAAATGACCATATTAATGGAATTGCCCCGCAGTCTTTACAGGCATTAATCTCACAGAAAACTTTTGGTCGATCATTAAAAGAGATGCCAATGGAAAACAATATGCAATCAAAGATGGTACGACACGCTCGAAGAATGGCCGCAAGTAATCTTCACGTGTTAAGAAAATCAACCACGAAATTTGCCGATGAAGAGTCATGTAATAGTATATAAAAGGAAATGATTTATTCAAATGAATGGGATACTGAGTTAATCAAATATAGGTTTCTATGGACGACCGCTTTTGGATATATCTATAAATAAGAATTTATGGTAAAGTTTCTTTGTATAATTACATTCCACAAAATGTAATTATCTGTATTTTTTAATTAGGACAGACATGACGAGATGAATCTCACAGGATGTCGTGCTTATATTGTAAATATGTCTTTATAAAATCTATCGACATGGATTGTCTATTAGTAAGAACATTACCCGAGATATAATTGGCGAAGTTTCATGAGAAACGGACATATTTTTAAGTCCAGAAGACGTCCAGTATTTTGGACCGAATTCATAATTGATATTTTTAAAGGATACTTTTCTTATGTTTTCAAAAATGCTTCTATGAATTTAAAGTGTTCGTGGTTTAACCAAACGTTAATGCGATCAGTTAAGAAACCTGTATACCTACACCATCTCTCTATACATATATGTGTGTGTATGTGTGTAATAGACTTAGAAAACTTTAAATATATATTTATATACATATATATGTATACATATATATATACATATATACATACATATATATATATATATATATATATATATATATATATATATATATATATATATATATATATATATATATATAATAGTTTCGATAACTTTAACACGTTGTTTGATTGTTAATCTTTCCATAGTTAAAATTGCCAAAGCCTTAATTTGTTAAATCTGAAAGAAAGAGAAAAAAAGTCATTAAACGCTTAAGGTTAAGCTTAATTCACATTTGAAATCGGTCTAAGTTATTGGAACACCTATATATATATATATATATATATATATATATATATATATATATATATATATATATATATATGTATAAATAAATAAATAAAGGGAACACACATATATATATATATATATATATATATATATATATATATATATATATATATATATATATATATGAGGACTGAGATGATCGAATCAGTCAATGACCTCATTCAGTCTGACAGAAGGGTGGCAATGGATGACATTGCAAGGACTTTGAGCTTATCTGTTGGGACAAACGCAGAGGTCATCAGTTAGAAGGAGCCATCTTGCATCATGACAACGCAAGGCCTCACACAGCAGCCGAAACAATGCAGACCATCAACGAGCTGGGCTGGGAACTGCTTCCTCATATCCCTTACAGCCCAAACATTGCCCCTTCAGAGTTTTTCTGTTTGGTCCCTTGAAAGCGTTCACGAGAGGCACGAAGTTTAAAAGTGATGATGAAGTCAAAAGTGTTGTGAGCGACTGGCTGAGACTTCAGTCCAAAGATTTTTACGCTGAGGGAATACAGAAGCTTGTGCAAAGATGGGAAAAACTGTGTGACAGTGCTGGGAGACTACGTTGAAAAATATAAAAAAAGTAAGGTTCTATCTGTATTAGAATTCCTTATACCGAAAAATTCACCTTATTTATTGAATGACCCTCGTATATTGATGCAATTAATATTTAAATTAGTTTAGTTTCGGTTTAATCTGTATGTCACATGATTTAAATAACAGGAGATTATTAATTTAACCATTTTATTTTATTTTACATTTTTATAATAATGGTCTGTAGCCTCAGGGTTCTTGATAAGATCCAGAGACGAATATGCAACGTAATTGGCCCTGATCTGGCCTCTCGTCTGCAGTCGCTCTCTCACAGACGCGCCGTCGCCTCGCTCTGTCTTTTTTACAAATACTTTCACGGTAATTGCTCCGATGAGCTGCTTTCGCTGGTTCCCAGGCCTCATGAATTTAAGCGACCTACGAGGCTGGCATCCCGTTCCCACCCCTTCACCGTTGAAACTGTTAGATGTAGACGTCTCTTTTACTCCAATAGCTTCATGTCTCGCACCTCTCGCCTGTGGAACTCCATTCATATGTATATTGGTTTTGGATACAGTAATTCTTTCAGGAACGAAAATATGTTTAAAGGAATCTGTGCCGCAGATTTATATTTTGATGAGATTTTATAGCGGCGCTCTCGAGAATTTTCCGTCTAAGTAAGCTACTTTCCCTTTTAATAAGGGTTGCATTCTATAAATCAAAGTATATAATTAATGCATTTGATAAATGGTTGTGCATAAGATCCTCCTTGTGCCTACAGAGTGCAATTTTTAATTCCTACATGTTTCCACAATGTATTGTCAGGAGTTCTTGTAACAGTTTATTTTGTATATATATTAGATCATCCCATAAGTTCTGTCAGAATTTTAACTTTTTGTTAAAATGAACGAAATTTAAAGAGTATTTTATAATGTCTAATGGAGATGAACATTATTTTTATGTTTAGATGCATTTAAACTGATCAGATTTTATTTCAGAGAAGAATAAAATTAAATTTTGTTTGATTAAAACCCTGCTAACGTGGAAGTACCCAAGAGTCATTTGAGGCGCATGATGCTTTATGAGTTCAAGAAAGGAAACTCAGCAGCCGAAGCGGCTAGAAACATTCACTCAGTTTATGGAGAGGAATGTGTGAATGAAAGAACTTGCAGAAGATGGATTGCAAAATTCAGAGGTGGAGATTTCACCCTTGAAGATGAAGATCGAACCGGACGTCCAGTTGAGTTTGATGAAAAGCTTCTTGAAGCATCCCTTGAAGAAAATCCTGCTTTATCAGTTGAGGAATTGGCGGTGGTTCTCAGTTCAAACCATACAACTGTTCATCGTCATCTTCAACAACTTGAAAAATTTCCTAAACTTGGAAAATGTGTGCCTCATGAATTGTCTGAAAACAACATCAAATCCCGAGTTGACATCTGCTCTTCTCTCCATTCTCGCCAACCTGTTTCAAATTTTTTTGATAGACTTGTGACTGGCGACGAAAAATGGATCTTTTATCGAAATGTTAAGCGTCGTAGACAGTGGCTTGGTAAAGGGGAAGGACTGCAGCCACAGCCGAGAAGGGAACTTCATGGGCAAAAGGTTCTTCTTTCAATCTGGTGGAATTGCCAAGGAATAATCCACTTTGAATTCTTACCACCTAATGCAACAATTAATGCTCAAATATACTGTCAGCAATTAGAGCGTTTGAACCTAGCATTGAGGGAAAAAAGACCTGCTCTAGTGAATCGAAAACGGGTGATGTTTCGTCAGGACAATGCGCGACCACACA
>OZ038505.1:7449457-7456957 GCA_964036315.1 Acanthosepion esculentum
CATAGCCCCGTCTGAGGATGCTCTCTAACCGGAGGGAGAGTGCTTAACCAGCTCAGGTGAAGACGAATCTCGAACGGCAGCCCGCAGAATATTTATTTCTGTGAAATTACAGGAAAATGTGGCACAAGGCCTAAAAAGGGGTTGGGGAAGAGGACGGTCACGGTAGACCGCAGACCCTGCATATAGTATTCACTACTGTATTTATGGGAATGGGGACATACCCATTATCGTCCGTAGGTACGCTACAAGTGATCAGTGGAATATAGTGCATATCCATATCTGTGAACTTCTGCAGTGCCATTCTGCCAGCAAGTGGCCAAGCAAAGTCAGGAAGCAGAATAAGACCAAGTTAATTAACAAGTGCTTTTTGCATTATGCTTAACTCAATGCGCATTTCATCCAGTTGATGGCAGTAAGTTTTGGTAGTGATGCTCTGGTTAGATTTCAGGCAGCTGTAATGGATTACACCAACGGCGGACCAACAGACAGTCACGACAAATATTCTTTTGTTGCAATTTCGCTTTTGGAAATTATTTGAGTCCTTCGACAGGATCAAGCTATTGAGCCAATCGTTTACGATTGTCATAAAGGATACATTTCTTCTCACGAGTCACTATTCGACCAGGAAATGGATCATTCGAAATTCAAAGATACAGCTTCGAACACAATTCAAAATTAGTGTTTCTTCCCCTTACGAATTTTGTCGACATGTTCCGATAATGATATTTTCTGAGATATTTCTCTGATATTTTGACGTGGGTTTTGTTCGATTAGTGTTTCAATTATTAATTATTATAATATTATAATAATTATTATTATTATAATTATTAATTAATGATTATTAATCGCAGACCAGCTTCCGCTTTCATCTTGATCAAGAAATTTCAAAAGAATTAATGGAGTTATTTTTTATCCGATAAATTCTTACTGCGACCTATATACTTAGTTTAAATTATTACTTTTTTTTACGTTTCGGATATGAGAACGAGCAGATATATGCTTTCGAATAAATCTGAGCGAAGAGAGATGCATTCCTCAAAGAATAAATAGCACTTTCCTTGCTGTGAAGCTCTTTGAAGCCAAGCGGTCTAAGGCACGTTGGATCAAAAAATTTGTCGTAGCTTGGAACACATACGGAGTGCACATTTTCATTACTAAGTCTTCTCGGGTGCTCTATCCGGTAAACGTACTATACATTGTGAAAAAAAACAAACAAAAAAAAAACAAAAAAAAGACAGAGCTACTACTCAAATACGGGTATCATCCAAAAATGAAGTTGAAGTATATATATATATATATATATATATATATAAATATATATATATATATATATATATATATATATATATATATGCGTATTTAGGCAGCAATCCTTCTTTCATTCACATTTCATTAAAAACGGCAGACAAGGTGCTTTTATTTATTTTTTTACATGAGAAATTGTGTAAAAAACTAAATAAAAGCACCTTGTCTGTCGTTTTCAATAAAATTTGCATATATATATATATATATATATATATATATATATATATATATATATGTATGTATGTATGTATGTATGTATGTATGTGTGTGTGTGTCTGTGTAATAAAAAAGCTTAAACGCTAATATTCCATGGTTATAATTTATTACATTGGAATCGTAATTATGATCTAATTCATTTTATTTTTTTTATTCCCGGAATTATTTTTTCTGATTTCTTTTTAATTTGTAGGTCTGATGAATTGGATCGTAATTACGATTCCAATTTAATAAATTATAACCATGGAATATTAGTGTTTAAGCCTTCTTATTATATTCATATTTTGTCCTGAATATTGAGTTCTATCCTCTTGGAATTTTATATATATGTATATATGTATGTCTATGTATGCATGTGCATATATTTATATATTTTACATATGTATATATATATATATATATATATATATATATATATATATATATATATATGTGTGTGTGTGTGTGTGTGTGTGTGTGTGTGTGTGTGCGCGCGTGTGTGCGTGTGTGTGTGTGCATTAACCACTACTATTTTCTATCTATCTATCTATCTATCTATCTATCTATCTATCTCTCTCTCTCTCTCTCTCTCTCTCTCTGTATATATATATATATATATATATATATATATATATATATATATATATATATATATATATTTCCAGGCTCTTTCCCTATCTCACCTTTCCAAACAGAATTACGACTCTCCCAATAAACGTACACAATTCTATCAGGAAATCAAAAGAGAATGGGCTAATCCATGAACACAATAATAAAAACAATATTTCTATACGTGTCTGTACTTGACGTATGTTTCAGTTCACAATAGGAATAAAATTACTAAGGACATTTTGCTTTGTTACTTATTTTGTTTTAATATATTAATTTCATTTTTGCATTGAAAACGTCCACATTGGACGAAACGCGTCGGCTGATATTACAATTTTCCTATCGTCTCTTACATTTATAAATATTGTCTTTTTCTACAGGTTACCTCTGAGAAAATTTATACATATATAACTAAGTAATTCATTGAGTCTGAAACCTCAACAGAATGCAGAAAGCACTGGACGGCCGTTTCGTCCTATATTTGGGACTCATCAGCAGTGCGCATCCACTACCGAGAATTGAAACCCGGACAGTTAGGTTATCAAGCAAACGACATACCGACTGTTCAATAGGACTCGGTTGGAAGAGATAGCAAATCAGACTCAAAATGGCCGTCCAGTGCTTTCTGCATTCTGGTTTCTATCAGACAATTTCTATCATGAATATATATATACATATATACATATATATATATATATATATATATATATATATATATATATATATATATATATAAAATGTAATTTGGCAGCAACTTTTCTTTTAAACATGTAGTATTAAATGTTAAAGACAACATAGTCTTGCATATTTTCTTTTGAATTTTCTCATATCGTCTAATGAGACTTTTCGAAATCATTTTCAAATAAAAAGTCTCATTAGAGAATATGAGAAAATTCAAAAGAAAATATGCAAGACTATGTTGTCTTTAACATTCAATATATACACACACACACACACATATATATATATATATACATATATATATATATATATATATATATATATATATATATATATATATATATATATATATATATATATATATCTGATTGAATAAATTACAGACATTATGTCTGGAATTTTTTTAATAAAATCCTTTCATACTCATGAATAAGCTTCCGTGTTAAATGATGTCAGAAATGTGCTATAGCTGTTTAACTTTCTTTTTATTTTCATTTCCAAACTACTTTCGATATTCACCTAAGATCATCTTCAGGGATGCCAGTGGTACAAAACTATATTTTATTCATTAGTATAGGTATTTATATAATGATGTACGTTGTTATCCATTACCGTATTTTTTCTTTATGCTTTTAAATGCAAAACAATTGACAATGTGCTGAGCGTTCAGTAGAACTTGAAAAAAATTATCCATTATGTTATAATGTCATTGTCACGGACGCATTAAATCATTATATGCCAGCCATGTCTAAAAGAGAATTTGCGGACTAAATACACACGCACACTAAGATATATATATATATATAAGTGTGTGTGTGTGTGTGTGTGTGTGTGTGTGTGTGTGTGTGTGAAAGAATATCAAACACTTAAAATCCCATAGTTAATATTTTTGTTATTTCATGTGTGCTCTAAAAAGGCAGCTCCCAATCTTCAAGATCTACAAATGCCATAGGTAAAACATTTTATTTCATGAGAGCCGCATTTTTATAGGACTCAAGAAATAAAAATTAATTTTAAGTGATTGATATTATTTAATTAATATTAATTTTGCTCTGTCTTTTGACATAGAGCTCTCCCAGGATCTATATCTTCCTGGAAATTCCACTTGGATTTCCATGTTGTATCATTACTATATATATATATATATATATACATACACACACACACACACACACACATATATATATATATATATATATATATATATGTATATATATGCACACATATATATACACACACACTTATATATATACATACACACATACACACACACATATATATATATATACACACAGAGACAGACACACACACACACACACACATATATATACACACACATACACACACACACACGCACACACACACATATTTATATATATATATATATGTATATATATGCACACATATATATACACACACACTTATATATATACATACACACATACACACACGCACATATATATATATACACACAGAGACAGACACACACACACACACATATATATATATACACACACATACACACACACACACGCACACACACACATATTTATATATATATATATATATATATATATATATATATATATATATATATATCTTGGTCAAGATAGACTGACGGAGTCCAACGCACGCCAAGCTGGTTTAAATTCAAATTTTTTGTTCTCCTAGACCGGTTGCTATAAAACCCAGTCTATACTAATGGACACCAATAGCTGGAGGGGGGAGATGGATACATAGTTCTCTCAAGGGTATTAACTCGTAAGTGAATGTAATGAGCTCAACTGTAATTCGATCTCGACTCTCCGATTCCGAGCCGCAATCCCTTTCTCAAACCTGTCTTCTAATTTTTGATAATAACCATAATTTATTCTAGATAAACGTCCTACAATAGACCATAGTAGGAGGAGTCGGTGAAATCATACCTTTGCCAAGGATATCTACACGTAAATTAAAGTACCGAATCCGACTGGAATTCGAACTCTTCTCTCCCATTTGTTATCCCGAGCCTCACTTCATTCAACCCATCGCACATCCGCTACTTCCTCTAGAAAACATTTTACGAGTAGAGTTGATAATTTTACGGGTAGAGTCGATAATTTTACGGGTAGAGTTGATAATTTCATGGTTTTGAATTCACGTTTATGTATTTGTTTCTTTTTTTTAATATCTTTCTAGCATTATTTAGTCCCTAGAGCCATATACTTACCACACTAGGAGTTCCTGCTGTATTTTCTGTAAGAAAGATTATTCACAAGCTGTATTTTATAGCCCCAGGCCTGAGTTGCAATTTCCCTAAAGTGATTTCCAAATAAAACAACAGTGCTCAGTCTGCATTTCTATTTGGTGCGGTGAGAAAAGTCTGATTCATAACATTTCAAAAACATTTGTACGAAAATAAACGCAACGTCATTAGTCGAAATTTATACTCGGCTCAATAATTCGTCTTTCTGTGCAGAAAAGGTCTAAACAACGCGTATATTCGTTGTTTTATATAATCGAAAAGAAATTTCCCAATGTCAAGGGAGTTAACTCCCTCTCATTGTAAAGCACAGTTGTCAAAGGAGTTAACTTCTTCGATGTCGATGAAGTTATTCTTTAGAATATACGGCACGGATTTCTTCCAAATTTTATCATTATCTTAATTATTTACACTCCAGCCTTTTTAATTGCCTGTCTGAGTCGATAAAGTACTTGAACTGAACAATTTATTTGATCAAACCTTTATATCCTAAACATTAAGGTAGTGGAGAATGTCTAGCATTAATTCAAACTTTCCTGGACTTCGTTAATGCGTATTTGTGATGCCGGTTCTACGCATTGAGCTGATGCGGAAAGCAACGATTCTTTTACCTGAACCAGGTACCAAATGTGCGACAAAGTTTATTTACGAAGGAATACTCAAAAGTCATTGTCCGGTATTGGATTGCCTTCCAAAATAAGGCTGAGTTTTGGGCTGAATATTTTAGGACACCTCATATATAGAAAAATCAGTTGATGTAACGTTACTGCATTTAGACCATACGCGTATTAGGGATATCTTAATTTATTTAAATTACTTTAGAAATTCCTAGGTCTGTTGCTAGGGATGTTGTTTCACTATATCGTGCTAGACAATCATTCATACCAGTATCTATCTTACATAATTACAAGCCTAATTACCCTAGCCTTGCTGGGTGTCACACATTTTTTGTAAGAAAACGATGATTGATTTTAAATTGTTGTTATAATTTGTGGATGCATTTCAATATTATTCAATGATCTTGCCGATGTGAACTCCATCTTCTGGATTTTTCCTTCTATGTTTGGATAGGAATCATTCCCTTTTTCATATTTAAAACAAAGGGAAAAATTCAGTGGAGGGGTTGGAAAAAGGGCCTGATCTGACACATTTGATATGTATTTGATACAATACTTGATTGAATGAATTGATGAGTAGATTGTCATGACAGTTGAATGGTCGCAACAAATATTGTAAGGCAATATCCACTGATTGGCGATTTCTTGCTCAACTTAACGTCCATATTGTCTCATTTTGATCTTGCTGATGTGACCTCCATCTTCTGGATTTCTCCTTCTATAATTTGGATAGGAATCATTCTACTCTTCAAATTAAAATTTAATTTAAATCATGTGGAAAATAAGTGAAATTATCTGCGTGAGTGTGGTTTTCGGTCAGACGTGGGAGGTAGAGTGTTTGCAATGCTGGGTTTCCAAAGCGAGGCCGCTCCGAGCTCTGGAATTTATAATCGTTTTAACGGAAGGGGTTGGATGCGCAGCTCTCTCAACTTGTTACTTAAGGCCTGCCTTTTCTCCGTTTTCTACTTTTTCTTTGTGAGAGCCACTTATGAGAACAGTGTCTTTCCGCAACACCTCATAACAATCAACCCAAGGTATAAACCCATTTATATAGTTCCAAAAATTAAGAAGTATCTAAGCAGGGTAGGATGCTAAAGATACCATTACCCCGCCTTTCCCTTCTCAACCTCCTCTTCCACAACCCTTCCGCCCCTTCGATAAATGTCTCCACTGTCAGACCTCAGCCATAAAAAATCTAATGTTTTACCATAGTAACACCGAATTTTACTTCGATTAAGATCAATCTAATTAAATTAATTTAAATCGGCCTGATTTATCCTGCATACAAACAGCAAACGGCATTGGCCAAATTAACATACAAAGCAATATTAAAATCTAAAATGTGTAGAGTAAATTCTTGGTTTAGGAAACTGACCACTACCAATCTCTAATCTCTAAGACCTGTCTTTACCCAACCCTTCTCTATCACTTTCCGTCCCCACTATCAAGCTAAAGTGTCCGACCGGGGTACTTTCTCCATTCGCAGAGCAGGTTTTCGTTCTGATGAGATGAAAATGTCGGTGTTCACGAAATATAAATTATAAACGAAATGGATAATTAAAGTCTCCGTCTTCTTATCTTTATAATGCTCTGTTATCTACATTGAGCTCTCCTTCTCGGAATTACCCTTCCAGGCACCAACTGATAGAACGTATAATTATATATATATATATATATGTGTGTGTGTGTGTGTGTGTAAGTATGTGTGTATGTATATAAACCCTTTACTATTTACTGTTTTCGAGTTTTTACAATTAAACATGACCTAGTGCATATCATAGTACTTCGTATGTCCATTAAATGAAGTCGTTCCTTGCAATTTGGTCAATAGATTTTCGATTGGATTTAAAT